>PPHT02000005.1:0-13413 GCA_003705115.2 Ogataea henricii
TTTTTTTTTTTTTTTTTTTTTGACTAGTTCAATTTTTTTTTTTTTGAAGGTGAAGAGTTCATTTCAATTGCTCAACAAAGCCGGTGAGCTGAACAAAAGTTGCCTTCACATTCATCAAAATGGCATCGCAAACAGCTCTGTCAACAGAAAGAGTGGCTGACTCCGACCTGGAGTCTTCTGGAGAAGAGGACGTTTCTTTCGAACCTCCAAAAGCTTACAAACAGATATCAGACTTGAAGAAGCTTCCTCAGATCTCGGCAGACAACCTCAAGAAGAAGCAGCTCTGGCTCATAAAATGTCCAAAGGACTTCAGTCTCAAAAAGGTGAAAAAGTTGCCGGTCGATCTGGCTCTTGGAACTGGAACCGAGTTCAAAGTCAAGGGAGCAACGTATTCTCTGGAGGAAGACTTGAAGGCTAGCGAGCAGGCCATCAACAAGTACAAGGTTTTAGGAGCCAAGAACGATAAGAAGACTCTCGAAGAGATTCCTGGTGCCAAATTCACAAAGTTTTACAGCATTTCCGAAAAAGTGACCATACCAGACATCAACTACTCCAAAGTGGTGGTTGCAAGAGATGATGTTGAGCAAAAGGACGACCTGAGAATGAGACATTTCCCTACCGGATACGGTGCGAAGGATTTCGCTGAGGCAGCGCAGCCTGTGGTCAAGAGAAAGCTCGAAAAGCCAGAGACCGACGGCTCTGAGAAGAAGAAAAAGAAGGAGAAGAAGGAGAAGAAGGAAAAGAAGGAGAAGAAGACCAAGAAGGAAAAGAAGAACTAGAGTTACGCTGTATTTATAGTGCTTGTTGAGAGTGTATTTAGATGCGATAACAAGGAACGAGCAACAAGAAGACAAAGATAAAAAAACAAAAAAGCAGTTAATGTACAAAAGAGCGTTGAGCTGTGCGAGTTCGAGAGAGTCTGTTTGAAGTATTCTAAACTCCCTTTGAGTAGTCCTTGAGAATGCCTTTCATGTGCGTGTTTGTAATCTTTCCTCTTCTAGCCCGCTTCTGTTTTCTTTCCTGAACAGGAGTGGCTTTTTTGTTTTTGATGCTGTCTGGATCGACATTGGTTGGTTTCAAACCGTTTTCCAGCAGTTTGAGCGTGAGGTCTTCGCCTCTAGGAACTTTGACTTTGGACCAGATGTCATAAAATTCCTCGTCCACCAGACCTCCCATCTTGATGCTGCCGATGTTGAGCCAGATGTGTCTTGGAGAGTTTTCCTTCTTGGTCTTGTGAACAATGATCTTGTTCTCCTTCTCCAGCTGCGCAATGGTTTCGAGACACCCGTTCCAACCGTCTTTGAGCTGTTTGACCGAAAGCCCCTGGAAGGTTGGCTGGTTTTCGAGCACTTTGAGCAAGTCTTCGCCGGTTTTGATGTTGTGCAGAGAGAGATACTCCAGCGACTTGCTCACGGGGTCGTACTTGATTCTGTCCACGTTGGCCAGACACTTGAGCAACTTCGGGTCCACGCGGGTCTTCATGTAGCGCTGGAGCTCTTCGACTTTGACGGGTCTGTCGCTGCTCTTGATGAAGTCCGAGGCCATCATGAGTCTGATCGAGAGCGAGGACCCAGGCGTGTCCTCGGACTCGGCTTCGGCGTCGTTGCCTGCGTCGCCGACGCGCCCCGCATCCTCAAGCGCGTAGTCTGCGAGCTTCGATCTCTTTGAGTCCGAGTCGTAGTCTGTATCGGACGTGGAGCCTTTGAGGCCTCTCTTGACGCCTTGGCGAGCAGCTGGCTTTCCGTTCTCCACGACCCGTTTTTGCAGCGGCATGGTCGTGGAGCTGTTGCGGATGGACTTCTTGAACGCGCTGAGCTGAGAGGCCAGGGGATCGGACATGGTGTGCGGGTGTTGTGGCGATAGCAGCTGAAGTGGCAATAGTCTCCTGAGAGAACGGGAGCAGTTTGATGGTTTTTTTCTAGTTTTTCTCTTCAGGATTCCAGTCGCGACGATTTCCTCGGTTAGTTTTTTTTTTTTTCTCCTTGGTGAAAAAATTCGCCAGCATATAAAGCTGGCCCTTCCCGCACTTTTTTCTCCTTTATACTCTTCTCTCTTTCTTTCTTCAACCATACAGAACATTTGCCAGGTAGCAGTCAACGTCCCGCATGTCATGTGACGCGCGGCGTTGGGACGCTGCATGCTGGTTTGTTCGAGATTGAGCGCGCGGCGGGCCCTTTGTGGTGCGTCGCGTCCTTTCAGCTTTAAAACCATCGTCGTTGGAGGTCTACCTTTTGGTATTGACTCATGAAATGATGATGACCTATAGTCTGATACATGTTGTAGCGAGAGTAGTTGAAAAATGGTGGAGGAGAGTAGTTGAATGTTGGTGGAGGACTCGGAGGACTCGGCAGCTCCGTGTGTAGAGTATCGTTCACGAGCGAAGCGAGTGAAGCGAGTGATCAGTATCGTTTCAGCGGCACAATGTCTTTGCCCGCACTGTCCTCTCTGCCGGCAGTGTCCACTTTGCCCAGCTTCGCTGCCCGCTCTGCTCGCTCTGCTCGCTCTGCTCGCTCTGCTCGTCTTTTCCCCCGGATAAAAATTTTTCGTACTTTTCTCGAAACAAAAAGCTCAAAAAGCTCAAAAAGCTCTCACCAACACCATTCGACATTCTTCTACGAACCCTGCAACTTGTACATAACCCAGGGACACGCAACAGTGGAGAATGTCGCAAGCAATGATAACGGCCATGAGGGCTGCCAGCGGAGCCGCGAGAAACGTGGCCAGAACACAGACACGTGTGGGTTTCCAGTCGGTTGTCCAGGCACAGCTGAGAGCAGTCCACACTCAAACTAGACACTACGCAGACAAGAAAGAGCCCAAGAAAGAGTACCAGTCGATCATAGACGAGGACCTGTTGGCCAAGGCCGGCGTGGACGTGGACGGAGCTGCCGAAGGCTCGGAAACCGCAAAGAAGACGGGTGAACAGGATTCCGAGTCTGGGTCTGATCAGAACAAACAATCGCAGTCGCAATCGCAGTTTTCTCCAGAAGACGAGTTCGGCCAGCCTAGAAAGAGAAGAAACAACGTCAAGTCCACCATCGACAAGAAGAAGGAGAGACTGGCCAAGTTGTTCTGGTATTCGATGCTTGGAGGTGCCGTTGCCGGCGGTGCCTACATCAGCAGAGACTGGGATCCTGTCGAGGAGAAAGACTACTACAACGCGGAGGAAAACGGCTACACTCCGGGCAAGATCTGGACCCGGTTCCACAGAAGACTTCTGGGAGTCACCAACGTGTTTTCGGAGCCTGCTTTCACCGACCTGTTGCCTCCTCCAATGCCAGAACCGTACAGACAGCCGCTGACTCTTGTGCTGGAGCTGGACGACCTGCTTGTCCACTCCGACTGGGACTACAAGAAGGGCTGGAAGACCGCCAAGAGACCGGGAGTCGACTACTTTTTGGGCTATCTGTCGCAGTACTACGAGATTGTGATCTTCACCAAGTCTTCGATGGCTTTTGCAGAGACCACTGTTGCCAAGCTGGATCCATACCATGCATTCATCTCGTACTCGCTTTTCCGTGAGGCGTGCCGCTCTAACGACGGCAAGATCATCAAGGACCTGAGCTTGATGAACAGAGACTTGGCCAAGCTGGTGATGATCGACCCCAACGAAGACGGGTACTCGATGCAACCGGAAAACGCGATTCCGATCGACAAGTGGGACGGAAAGCGCGACGACAAGCTTGTGAGATTGATTCCGTTCTTGGAGTACATTGCCACCCAGCCAATCAAGGACGTGAGACCGATCCTCGCCTCTTTCAAAGACAAGAAGAGCATTCCTGAAGAGTTTGCCCAGAGAGAGGCCAAGCTGAGAGAGCAATGGGAGAAAGACCAGGCCAAGCTCAGCGGTTCTTCTCTCACCTCGTCTCTGCTCGGAATGTCCCAGGTGAGACCGAGAAAGATGCCTTTGGACCTCATCAGACAACAGGGTCAACAGAACTACCTCAACATGTACAACTACCTCAAGGAGAACGGTGAGAAGCTGCTCAAGGAGGAGCAAGAGAAGACCAAGGAGCTGCTTGCAGACCAGAAGTTGACTCTCGAGAAGATCGTCACCGAGGGAATGCCTACTGCAGAGGACATTGCCAAGCAGCAGGCTACGATGCAAGAGCAGAAGAAGTGAGTTTGCGAGGGGGGTTTTTGTTGCAGAACGAGTGTTGATTGTGTTTTGTATATATGTCCTGTAGGACCTGCTTTTAGTGTTTCTCTTATAACAAAAAATGAGCGTAGTGATGACGAGCGAAGATGACGAGCGAAGCGAGTCGTCAGACAGGAACGACTGGTGTGGCCAAGCTAAGCGGTGAGTTAGTGGTAGCTTTGCCGACTTACCAGTAGTCGCTTATCTCTCTCATGTCCTCGATCACCTTCTCAGTCACGTCCTTAGTCACGACACAGTCACGACACAGTCACGACTCGCTTCGCTCAATACTCCCCACTCACCACCCTCTTAACCAACTCATGCGCAATCGAACCCTTCGGGGGAAGGAAAACACCCTCCATATCCGCTCCGTCCAACAACCCAGCAACCTGCGGAGCATCAAACCACCGACAGTCCTCGAGCTCCTGGTCCAGCTCCAGGTTGATCTTCTCGTTGCGCCCGTTGAAGTCCACAATACCAACACACCCAATCATCAAGCTCGCTGGGAAAGGCCACGGCTGCGTCGTCACGATCTTCACGTCGTGAGCAGAAACACCAGTCTCCTCCCAGATCTCGCGCAACGTCGCCTCCTCGATCGTCTCACCGGGCTCCATGAACCCGGCAATGCACGAGTACATCGCCTTGGTGCCCTGGTTCCGAACGTGTCTCTTGTTGTGTCCCAGAAGGATCTTGCTCCCGTCCGACGAAACAGCAGCCACAATCACCACCGGGTCCGTGCGCGGGAAACACACGTTGTTCACCGCCGTCCGCTTCACCGGACATTCTTGCTCCGCAGGCGAAACACACAGAAGCCGCGTTCCAGCCTCAACGGGAATCACCTTCGACCCGCAACCCGGACAACACTGGTTCCGCATCAACCAGTCCATGTATGTCTTCGAGTACGCAAACAACGACGCCTCGTTCTGCTCCAGCGTCATCGCCTGCACCATGTTCTCGATAAACGCCACGTCCGGCGAAATCGACAAAAGATAGTCCTGGAACTCTTGACTTTTCGTCGCATCAATCGAGAAATATGGAGTGCCCTCATACTGCTTGTAACGGAACAAAGACACCGGTTTTGCCGACCCGTCAACGGAAACAAAGTCCTTTGAAAGCGAATTCTGGCTGAACATCAACCGGTTTTCCGACCCGTCCTCGTCCAACCCAAGAAAAACACCCGTAATCCGGTCCCTCGTACTCATCGACTTGCTCGCATTCATCTCAGCCCACTCTCGCACAATCCTTTGCAAATTCTCCGGCAAACTCGCCAGACCGACAACCAAAAGCCGGTGCCGACCATCCACACCCTTCACGCCATACGAAGCAATCCCGTTCCGTCCATCTTGCCGATAAAAAACAAGTCTGGTGCCACTGTCTGGTCGATTGATTGCCTCTTTAACAAACTCGGAATCTCCCCTCAAAAACGAGAACCGATTCAACGTCGTGGTGGTCCCAAATAAAACGTCAGACATCTTGCGCTTTGTCTTCAATCCTCGCGAAATTACCGGTGATCTCGACGATAATCTGAGTCGCAATCCCAACATCAACGGGACAAGACTCTTTTTATAAATCAATATATCAATAAAAAAAATCGTACTCGGATAAACATTTTTGTAATCAGAAATCTGTCTCCCCCTACTGAAAACTCCAGGCAGTGCATCCCCGCTTTCTCAAACAATACAATACATTTCTATACCGATCCCATTTTTTTGTTCTCTTCTTTGTTGGAAATCGAATCACAATAATAATGATTGAGAGATATACTATAGAGGAAACGCAGTCATGAAACCTGCAAATCAAAACATAACATCAGCAAATGAGAAAGTATACCGAACCGGCGCAGAAAACGACAAAAAACACGAATCCAAACCAACTTCGTGGCCTCCGCACCCTTCCGTGGTCTCTTCGGCGTCCAAGCAAGCAAACAAGTCATGTCCTGTCCGCGCCCAGCCAGCCACATCAATTATCCAAATAAATCAAACACCTTCCAGTAGTCTAATAACCACTTCCCTGCTAAAGGGTCAACATCATTTCGGGACTTTATCTTTCCCCATCTTGGCACTCTCTAAATCCATGCAAGAGTGGCGTTCTGCTGGTCATTTGCCTGCTGCTGTGGCTGTGCCGGCTGTGGCTGTGCCTGCGGTTGCTGCTGTGACTGCTGCTGCTGCTGCTGTTGTTGTTGTTGTTGCGATTGTGGTTGACCGGCCGGCGAAAGCAGACGCTGCACTTGACCTCTGAAACTAGGACTTTGCGTGTTGTTCGACGTAGGATCTGGTACTTGCTGCGCTTGGTTTTGAACTTGTTGTAGTAGCGGTTTCACAGTGGTGGCGTTGGGAGCCGCTCCGTAGCTTTGAATCGGCTCCTGGTAGTACTGCTGCTGCGAGGAAAGAGTCACCGGGTTTTGCGCTGGGACCTGCTTTTCGTCAGCAGCCTTCTCGCCCTCCTCGCCTTGAATCAACTTCTGCTGCTGATCCTGCTGCTGCTGCTGGTGCTGCATCTGTTGCGCTTGCTGGTGCATCTTGTACTTGAAAACGGTCCAGTCAAAGATGTAGTCGTACAGGTAGCCCTCTCTGCAAAACAAGTCTCTGAAAAGTCTGCGCAGATAGATGTAGTCGGGCTTGTCGTCAAACCTCAGAGCCCTCACGTAGTTGAGATAGTGTCTGAATTCGGTGGGCAAACCTCTGGCCAGAACCTCCGCCGGAGTAGCCATCTTCTTCTCGAGAATGCGGTCGTACTTCTGTCTCTTTGTCGCAGCTTTCAGCCCTTGCCATGGCAAAGAACCTCTGCAAAAGTATATCAGCACATACCCGAGCGACTCGAGGTCGTCTCTTCTCGACTGCTCGATACCCAAATGGGTGTTGATCGAGGCGTATCTAGCAGTACCGGTGAGGTTCTTGTTCTCTCTGTACGGAATGTGCAAGTGCGTTCTTGGGTCTCTAAACTTCTTGGCCAAACCAAAATCAATCACATTGACCTGCGAGCCTTTCTTTCCAATCCCCATCAAGAAATTGTCGGGCTTGATGTCTCTGTGGATAAAACTTCTCGCGTGAATGAATTCGATTCTGCAAAGCAGTTGGTCAGCCAACAACAAAACGGTCTTGTAAGAAAACTTTCTGTTGCAGTAGTTGAACAAATCCTCTAGCGATGGACCCAAAAGATCGATCACCATCGCGTTGTAGTCGCATTCGGTGCCAAACCAACGGACAAATGGGATCCCCACTCCTCCACACAATGCTTTATAAACCTTTGCCTCATATTCGAGTTGCGGATGTTTGGCTCTCACGTTTTCCAGTTTGATGGCCACTTCCTCCCCAGAAATGATGTTGGTGCCCAGATAGATGTCTCCAAACGAGCCGGATCCGATCTTTCTACCGATACGGTATTTTCTTCCCACTCTTAAATCCATGTTTGTTGGCTACTCTTTGTGTAATCGAACTGTACGCCAATAATCGGAACGTGCGTTCTGTCCTTTCAGCCGAATAGTTGTGCAGAAGGGTAGTGAACCAGGGGGTATGTCCGCTCTTGATCCTGATCGCTATTCTATCAACGAATGTCGCCTTGCTTGTCAACAACAACGAAGTGTGTTATCTAATAAAAATGAAGATGGCGGTATACAAGATCTAAAAAAACTTAAAACTCAGAGTGCAACTCATATTTTTTTTTTTTTTTTTCTGCCGGTCGCCGCCACTGGCGCGAGCGCCAGCTCACGGCCGCTCTCCGCGCGCGGGGCTACGCGCGGCAGCTACGCGCGGCAGCTCACGGCCGCGAGCGCCGCGCCTCCCGGGCTTGGACACTACGGTGGGCAGGCGAGCTGGTGGTGATGGGCAGGTGGACTGGTGGACGGATGTGTTTGTGGGATGAGAAAAAGCCCCGAGATTAGAAAAGCGCAACAGGGCGCTAATAGGGTCTTGGCGTTGTCGGACCTTTGTTTGAACTACGGGCGTATATATAAAACAAGTCGAACCAGTCGAACCAGTCGAACCAGTAGAACTCCCTTTTGCAACTCAACTGGTGATCTCTTTGTCTTGATCTCGGCCGGCCCAGAAAATTAGCAGTAGCAGTGCCTGCAAATCTGTCGATCCCCGCGCGGGAAAGCTGCACTGGGCTGAAAAATGACTCCTGTGTGTGTGCTTGTTGCTTGCCCTTGAGCTATGGGTTATCCCAGGCCTTGTAACACATCCCGCGCTACTTGTTGGTATGCAACAGTGACACACAGCACGCCCGGGTTACCCGGCCTGCGACAAACACGCGACTAGGCCGTCCGGCGGCTGTGTTTGAGGCTGGTGTGTTTTTTTGGTCTTATGTGCGGCACGTTTCTTTTTCATGCACGCCAGCAGAAACTGTTGGTTCAAAGGGCGTTTGTTTTTGTTTGTCTGATTGATAAACGCATCACCTGGTGGAATCAGGCAAGTTCTCTGTGGAAACCGCTGGAATTTTGCCTGGCTGAGACGGAGTAATATTTCTTGTCTACGGGAGCCCGTAGGGCTGAGGGGGGTGTGTCGCACTTTCGCAAACACCGTATGTCTCCCGCCCTTGCAGTTTCCTTTTCCGATCGCCACTCGGACTCGTTCAAAACGGTGATCCCTGAATACACGCAAGCCCGTCGCCAATATTCTATTGTTCTGGCCAGTTTGGTAAGTGTATGTGATGCGTTTGTGCACAAGCCGGTTTTGTTTTGACATGCTCAAGATTTGAGCCCGTCATGCAGCGTGCAGTATAAATAGCCCCCTTGTCTCCTTTGCCTTCCTCATGGGTTGTGGTATATAATTTGCCCCTTTTCTACACAAACAGTATCTGTAAAAACCCTCTCTACCGGTTATCAACAAATCAATCCTACACAACAATGTCTGCTGAAGAAGTAAGTGGTTTTGCCCTCCTTCCCATCCGCGTGCAAACAGTTTACTAACCGTATCCGCTCTATTCAGGCTCAAGCTAAAGCCACTGAAATCTCTAACGACGTTGCCGAGAACGTCGAGGCTACTGCCACTCAGGCTGAGGAAACCGTCAAGGAGACCGCTGACAAGGCTCAAACCGAGATTGCTGACGTCAAGAAAGACGTTGCTGCCAAGACTGAGGAGCCAAAGGGTTTCAAGAAGTACCTCGCCAAGGTCAAGAAGGTGTTTGACTTGTAATCGAGTCTAGACGTTGTCTTTGAAAACGACACACAAGCGACTTGTGTCTACAGCCACGCGAATTCTGCTTTTTTACCCTTTTTTTTCTTCTTTGTTCTTCTGAATGATTGGTCCCTTAATTTTTTGAACTCCGAGTCCAGTTTGTATTAATATGGCGAGGGAACAAAGAAACCGCGTGACATTTTTTTCTGTCTCACACGATTTGTTGCGCCGGTTACCTTTCGCTCACTACCTACTTGTTGACCGTTTCAATATAATAATAATGCGTCTTTTGACTATTCATACTCTCTTGTATTAACAACCGTCTTATTCATTTTGAATTGGGACAATAGGAGCTGGTGGCTGAGGGTCCAATTATTATCCACTGGCTCATGTTGCTTGTGTGTGATTGCGGCGTATTCAAACAAAATAATAATTTTAGTTTCAGCCACACCTATAAATAACAACTCCTGCATGCCAAGCGAAGCGTAGGGTAACTGCCCACTTTTGCAGGAGACAAAATCACTTGGCTGCTGAGCCCAAGGCACTGATGATTTCTTAGAGGAGAAGCTACACCATGGTTGTGTCTGTCGTTGAGCTTAGCAGAGTATACGTTAAGCGACGTGCTGTGAGCTTTTTTTGGTTTTTTTTTTTGGACTCATCAGGGGCTGCGTAGACCGGCAAAGTGGTACTATCGGGCAAGATTGTTGACACACACAGAGACTAAAATGAGCCAAGAAAAAATTAAAACAAGTTTTATTTCAACTGCACGTGATACTGCGCATGAGGGCGATCACATGACACTTTTGTTTTCTGGCGGTGTGGAGCAGCGCATCCTTACACGGCCAGAATCAAATTATTTGCACAGCCATAAAACAATGTTTCAATTTTTTTTCTTCTTTCTTCCTCCCTACTCTTCCTCCCTTGTCGAACTGACGAACGGGTGAGGAAAAAAAAAAATAAAAAAAAAAAAGTCCAAAATCAGTGCCGATGTGTGTTTGAACAGACCTTTGTCTTGTTATTGGTAGCATTCATTCGTCAGTTCCACCCGCTAAAATGCTGAGATCGTCTCTTCGCCAGTTTGCTGCGCTTTCGGTGTCGAGCAGAGCAGCACAGCTGCGTCTGTTTTCGGTGTCGAGCAGCCAGTTGGCCGTTGCAAAGTCCAAGTCGTTCAGTAAAAGCAAAGGTGTCTACAACAAGAACAAAAAGGGTACCGGGAACGACAAGAACTTTGCCAAAACCGTTGCCAAGTCCAATTTCAAGGCCAGAGCCACCGACAAGGATCTTTTGAAGACTCTTCCAACACTGAACACAAACCACTTGCAAATGAATCAAGTTGTCAAGTTCGATGAGCCAGTTCTGCAAAAGCTGTACGTTGCAGGCTCATTCCATCGCTGGCAGTATTCAGAGTTGTTCGGAAAGCCAATCACGCTCACGAGAAAGAGTGAAACCACCAAAATCTTCAAGTTCTACGAGAGCGGACTCGGTTCTCCATCGAAAGACAACAGACTCATGCTGACTGGAGTCGCTGGAGTGGGAAAGACCACCATGCTCACGCAGCTGCACTCGTTTGCCCTCATGGACGAAAAAGCCGTTCTGTTGCCAATCACCAACCCAGACTCGTACCTCGACGGATCAACCGACTTCAAGTACAACCCCAAGACCGAAATGTACGACCAGCAAATGTCTTCAAAGAAGTTGCTGAGGAAGTTTTACCGGCTCAACAAGGAGGCGTGCAGAACGCTCAAGTTGCGCGAGAAGTTTGTTCCCATCTACGACACCAAGAGACGGAAGATCGAAGCCACTCTTCCTGCTGGAACCACGCTCGAGAAGTTCATCGCATACGCACTCAAAGAACCAACCAATGCCACCTACATCTTCAAATTGCTGGTCGATGAGCTCACGGCCCAGAGCGAGTACCCTGTGTACGTGACGGTCGACAACTTCAACGCTTTCACCCAGAGAGCCGTCACCGCTTACAGAGACACGTCGAACGAGCCGATCTACTTCCAGAAGCTGGAGCTGGTGAACACTCTCATGAGGATTGTGAACGGCTCGATATCGTTCCCCAAAGGTGCTGTCCTGGCTGCTGTATGCGGAGATATGAAGAAGAACCAGACTCTGCAGGTGGCTCTCGGCTTGCAAGAGCCAAACTACTACGCTAAAAAGGAAGACTGGGACCAAGACTTTACCAATTTTCTGAGAGAAAACGGCGGACTCCAGGCCCACTGTGTCTCGGCGATGTCTGTGGAGGAGGTGAAGGTGCTGATGCTACACTATCTGCAGTCCGAACTGATCTACAACGAGTACCAACAGCAGGTCGAGCTCGAGCAGATGTCCTACGAGGAGTACGTCCAGAAGCTGGTGGAAAAGAAGTACATCGCTTCCAGCAACGGTAACGCTAGAGAACTGCTCCAGTCTTGTGTTTTGGGTTACGTCTAGCGAGGCTCTCGGCAACAGGCAAGGCACAAATGCATGTACATATTTTCTCAGTCCAAAAGAGCACACTACTAGAGTAAGAGCTAAAATAAAGATCATAACACTTTTTTTGCAGTATATGATTGTCTCTGTTTTGTGTGTGGATATTGTTACAAGGGTGTGAGTATTTATACATCAGGACGCGCTCTTAATTTCCCGCTTCGCCATACTTTGGACTATGGGTTTTGCTGTAGGTGGGAAGCTCCTCGAACCCATCCGATTCGTAAAACTCGTCGTCGTCGTCGTCGTTGTTGGCCGGCTCCGGGAGTTTGGGTTTTTTCTCTTGTGGCTGTTCTGCCGGCGGACCAGACGGTCTTGGCCGCTTGGCCGGCGGCTGTGCTGGCGCTGGCGCTGGCGCTGGCGCTGGCGCTGGCGCGTGGGCGTGCGGGTCGTTTGCGCGTGCCTGCTGCTGATGCTTGCGTTTCTCTCGCTCCATCCACCTGGCCCTGATCTCTTCCTCGGCCGCCATCAGCTCCTCTTTGCTCACAGAGTCCTCGATCGACTTCAGAACCTTCAGCACCACGTTGACGAAGTTCCCGTTGTACTTGTCGTCTCTGAACCTGAGCAGCTTCCACTCGCCGTCGTTGTTTCTGCGCACCTCAGCAATGCGCCCGTTGAACGACTCGCCGGTTTTCTTCAAGTCGTCCCACTCCTGGTCCGTGATCGTCAGCTGGTTCCACTCCTCGTAGTTCTTGAAGCTCGCCTTGTACTCGCCGCCGTTCGCCCTGATGTTGGCCTCCACGTCCTCGTCTTCGAGCGAGTCCTCGCCGCCCTTCCACACGTACAGCTTCACGTCCGGCCGTGCGTCGTAGTCCGGATACTCTCTGTTGGGGTCGTGTTTCGGGAGATCCTCGTCCACGTAGATCGGGAACTCCAGCTTCAGCTTGAAGTCGATGGTGTTCTCCTCGGCCGGCTTCCACTTGAGCAACGTTGCGTCTGTTCCAGGCAGGTAGGGCGTGTCGCAGCACGTGAGCACGAGTCCGTCCGAGACGTACGTGAGGTTTCTCATCTCCTTGAAGATCTTGCTGATTTTGAACGGCTGCGTCATGTTTTTGAAGTCCAGCTTGAACGGGAACTGCGCACACGCATCTGGGAACGTTCTGCGCAGCTCCATGTACGGCTTGTGGAACTCGTGCTGCGCGTGGTACAGCCGTTTCCACAGGTTCTTGTGCATCACGCTCGTCATGTCCATGGCCAGACAGTCGAAAATCAGGTACCTCATCTCTCTGATCCCCGTCACGGGATTCTTGCTCCAAACAAGCTCTCCGTCCACAATGGTGCCATTGTGGGACGAGTCAAAGTTCTTGGCTGTGCGCGGGAAATGGAACCCGGGAATCATGTAGTACTCGTTCTCACGGTTGATCAGAAACGTTCCTTCTTCGCCGGTGTCCTGGTTAATCAACACGTACAGCAAACACCGCAGTCCGTCCGACTTCTCGCAGACCAAATAGTCTCTGTTCTTCAGCACATTCAAGTGCTCTCTCGTGAAACTCACCGGCTGCGAGCCGGGAAACGAGTTGTATCGCGTGTGCAGGATCTGCGACACTTTGGCCTTGAGGTAATTGGCCACTTCCTCAGACACCAGCTCGCCAGGAATGTCGGGGACTCCTCTGTCTTCTTCCATCGTTGTTACTGTTGTGCCGATGTTGGTGTGCGTAGAGAGTGGGTGCCGCGCGGGAATTGGAG
>PPHT02000005.1:13513-33552 GCA_003705115.2 Ogataea henricii
AAAAAAAAAAAAAAAAACCACCGCTGCCGCACCTAAGACATCTCTGCACCAGCAGACTGGTGAAAACTTGAGAAGCATGACAAGCATGACCAGCATGGACAACACAACACCACTCGGGTCTGTTTCCACCCATTCAAAAGATCCTGCGTCGATCCGTGGATCCGTCTGCTTGGCCCACAGATATCCTCGGCCGGGTCAGACTCCCGACTTCCCCGATCCTGTAACCGACCCGTCTCTCGCTTCGCCGACCCAACTCCCGCTTCGCTGACCCATCTCCGCTTCGCTGACCCATCTCTCGCTTCGCTCGCTCGCATCGCTCGGTGATCCTTGATCCAAGTTCCTGCCTTTTTGGTTGGCCCATGCGCTGCTCCAACGCAACGTGTGCGTGGCCTCTGAGCCTCGACTCGGCCGAGCCAGCCATGCTTGGGCCCTTTCTGCCTGTCATACAACGGCCCTCCACGTCCTGTAATTCCGCCCCCCAAAGACCTCCCGTGTTGGTCGCTGTGTTCCGACAAAATCAGACGCCGCCCGCTGTGTGCGGGAAAAATTGGTCTCGAATCATGTAGCCTCGTCTGAATCTTTTCTTCCCACCCAAAATTTCGTCTCCCTCAGGCTTTTCTCTTTTGTTCTCGCCACCCGCCGACGCCTTTTATCACGTCTGAGTCCGTGACAGCGACAAGCAGCGCCGCCAGTAGCACCCACCACTGGAAGCTCACAGGGTGTTTTGAAAACAGCGGAGTTCAGTGCCAGTTTTCACGCTCAACTGCTGGCTGTGATCTCTCATTCTTTCGTTTCCCAGACAATCCTCAAACACTACCACCAAAAGGGGCCTTCAGAGCACCGCTACAACCTTCCGGAACCCTCTGGAACTTGGCAGACCTCTCGGAACCTATCGGAACCTCGTGGGACCTCGTGGGACCTCGTGGGACCTCTTAAAAACCTATACATTGCTCTAGACTTTCGAATCGCTCGGTTTGTCCCGAAAACCCCCCGATTGCTCGCTGACCGCATTGCCCAGAAATAAAAAATGGAGTCCTCCAGGCCAAAACGCAGAACAACCGTCAACGTCAACTACAAGGAAAAGGGCGAACTGGACATTGGTACACAGGCTGACTTGCCAGGGTCGACGACGACGACGACGTCGTCGTCCTCTACGAAAAGATCTTCAAGACGGTCGGAGAATGGCTCTTCAAATGGCGCGACAAACGGATCGCCAGATCCCACGTTTCGACTAGCAAAACAGCTCAACTCCAAGATCCCTGAAAAACTCAAAGACCAGTACATCCCTGTGGACGACGTGGTACCGTTGAACTGGCAGCCGCCTTGCGATGAGAACGCGCAGTTCAGCACTGTGCTCGATCTCAAGTCGGCCAAGGTGGAAAACAACGTCCTCACGCTGAAAAACGGCACCAAAATCAAGAAAGGCGACTACATTTACATGATTTGCGAGCCACCAGGAGAACCTTTCTACATTGCCAGAGTGATTGGATTCACCAAAAGAGACAAGAACCTCACAAGCAAAACCGCGAAAAACTACCACTTTGAGGTATGCTGGTTTTACCGTCCTCGGGACCTCAACAGAACAGCTTCCGACTCGCGTGTTTTGTACGCATCGCTCCACAAGGACGATTGTCCGTTGCAAAGTTACAGAGGCCCCGTCACAGTTAAGCACAAGTGGGAGATCGAGGACCTCGACGCCTACAGAATGCAGCCCAACTCGTTCTACTTTGACAAACTCTACGACAGATACATGATCAAAATGTACGACATGCTCCCGACGGCAAAGCTCATCAATCTGCCACCAAACTTCTACAAGGCGTTGAACAAACGTTTCGAGTACGTGTTTGTCGAGATTGGGAGAGGCCAGGACCTGTTGGCAGACCCGAAGAATTGTGAAAAATGCCTTCAATGGGCTGCGTCCTCGGACTCGATCCAGTGTCTCCGATGTGAAAAGATCTACCATCTGCTGTGTGTTGACCCGCCGATAATCAACAAGCCGAAGCGCGGATTCGCCTGGTTTTGTGCCAAGTGCAACAGACAGATCGAGAATGAAATGAACGAAAAAAGAGGACACATGCTTGAAAAAAGCCAGCCGTCACAAATTGCAGCTTCGCTTGCCTCGACCGACGAGAATGTTGCTTCAGACCAGAGTTCTCAGGCAGCTGCGATGCCCGAAAGCGATGAATTTCAGCCATTTGAGTCAGGGTCCAACTCCACCCAATCCGCCGACCCCGAGTCACCAAAAACGCATCGCGTGGCCCGTTATGAGGACTTGGCAATCAAGTTTCTAGAAGCCGATAGCAACGTTTCGTTCCAGGAACGGAGAAACCTCGAAGAATGGCCCTATCGCTACCTGGGAATGCACGCAAAGCTCGAAGACGCCCTCGATCTACAGGATCGTCCGTATGCAAGAGCGGCCTCCAGACTCGGTTCTAGACACCAGTTCACAGGTATGGTGGACTGGTTTGATCATCCTGTCCAGTACTATGATCCGGAAGGATCTCAAAATTCTCGGTCCAAGTCGAAAAAAAAAGGAGGAAGCAGAAAATCCAATAATAGAGCGTCTCTGTCACCAACGCCAGAGGATGAAGACGGACAGAAACTCCCGATCCCGAAACAATTTCAAGACGTTTCGCCCGCAGATTTCCCAGAATGGCTCCAGCCTCGACCAAAAGGTTACATTGAACGGGGTGGAGCCGAAACTGCCGAACTGTTATGGAAACAGCCTGAAGACCCGAATCTTGCGAACCAGACTGATGGCTACATTGCTGAATGCAAGCCATTCGCCGTGAACCTCGGCATGATCCCAACGACTCCGAACTTCATGGATGCCATTTTGAAGGCTTTGATGGATTGTGATTACAACCCTGAAAAGGCTCTCAAAATTGTCTCAACGTTCACCAGGGAGTCTCTGAGAGAGCCAACTTTCTCGCAAGAGGAGGTTGCCAAGTTTGAGGAGTCAGTCAAAGAAAATGGTAGCGAGCTGTATCCCGTTTACAAAGATATCAAGACGCAATCGCTGCCCATGGTGGTGAGATTCTACTATTTGTGGAAGAAAACGAAAAATGGACATTTAATCTGGGACAACTTCAAAGGAAGATCGAAAAACAGACTCAAGAAAAACTCAAAGAGTGGTGGACTTGATATTTCTGATCCCGTCGATGACTCTGCTTACAGCGTCGAAAAGATAGCAAAACAGCACACGTCCATGCAGTGCAAGTACTGTTCGACTCACGAGTCGCCCCAGTGGTACAAAGTGTCAGGATCTGTGACACCTGCTACGAAAGACGAGCTCTGCATTGCTTTGTGCGTGAGGTGTGCTAGATTATGGAGGCGGTACGGCGTGGAATGGGAAGATCCTAACGATGTGGTTAGAAAACATACCCAGCGAGGCGGGTCTGGTTGGAAGCGCAAGCTGGAGTATGAGCTCTTTGAGGATTCCAAAGATATTCTGGAAGCTAGGGAGAAATACAGTCTGAGACCGAAGAAATTGCCTGTTTCTCAACAACACGGTGGGACAAAACCGCCGACTATCGGATCGACGAAACAAAAGGCTCCGCTGGAAAACGGGAACGTGAAACCACTTGTTTCACCCAAAAAGCCAAAGACGGTACCTGCTCCAACGAAGAGCGTGGTGAAAAGTGAAGAAACTTCTGAAAGTCTTTTTCAAGAGCCTAAAATCAAGAAGGAGCCGTCTGATGTGGGTATCAAGCAGGAGAAAACAAGCAAAGTTAGAGCTTTGAAGCTCAAGAAGAGTGGCAATAGTACTGGGGGTCTGGAGAATGGTGGTTCTGAACATAGAACGTTCACTGTGACCATTCCTTTTGCAGACACAAGGGACGAGTTCGACGACAAGTCAACTGCAGACAAAAAGAAAAAGACCACTAGCAAGAGCAAGAAGCGCTCGAGTCCTGACTCTGAAACATTGAGTTCTGTGCAGAAGAAGCAAAAGCCTGTCAAGCTGGAAAAAGTACCAGAATTCAAGAGCGATTCAGTTGCAAACATGATGAGCAGCCGGTACTGGAGCAAGTACGAAGTATTCAATCCGTTTGATCCACACAGCGACCCGTCCAAGTACCCCTTACCGCAGGCGAAAACAGCAATAAGAGAGCTATCGAGTCTTTGGAAGTCGCAAATCTCCAAGAAGAATAAACTCGGCATGGATCCAGAATCGTTTTTTGGTTCTGCTCCTTTGTCCACGCAGGAGAAACTGCCGTTGTTTGATCCGGCTTCCAGGCCTTGTTGTGTTTGCCGGTCAACAGACGACGACGAAAGCACGTTGAAAGAAATGATCATTTGCATAAACTGTGGAGTCAACGTGCATGCATCCTGCTACGGCGTGAAGCTACCAGCCAATAGCGGTAGCCAGTCACAAATGGCCTCTGATTTCAAGTGGCTTTGCGATCCTTGCTCCAATGATCTTCACCCTATCGTTTCGACTCAGTACTTCTGCACTTTGTGTAATGCAAAAGAGTTTGATCACGACAATGCAATCAAAGGCGACAGGGTCTGTGTTCCGGATGCTCTGAAGCGCACAAGCGGTGGGAAATGGTGTCATGCGATCTGTGCGGCTTTCAGCGATGGATGCGAGTTTGGGACTCCGGAATCCATGCAACCGGTTTTTGGTACCGAACTGTTGCTCTGCAAAAACCTGCACAGAAATTGTTCCATTTGCAACAATAGCGGAGGCGGACTGATCGGGTGTCGGGTGTGTTCCAAGTCTCTCCACGTGACCTGCTGTCAAGACACACCTGGATACTTTGTTGGATTCGAACTCTCTCAGGACCTTGATGTGAACGGTCCTGTTATGAAGGTGAAAGACAGCAACGTGAGTGGGAAGCCTGTTCCTGTGGTTGTCTGCAACTCTCACTTGGTCGACATCAACCAAACCCCGCTGTTCTCTATGCGCACCATCGTGAAGATGAAAGGCAAAAAAGAAGCTCCGTTGATCAAGGCATATTGCAACGAAGCGAAAAGCGCCAGTCTCACTAGTTCTGGAGAAATGTGGCGCAACGTCTACAAGGACTCGCTGAGAGTGGCGCAGTCCTCGTTTCTTTGGAAATCTTCCAATCAGCACGTTCTTTCTGAGTTCGATGCAGCACATCGGTGCAAGTATTGCAAAAATCTACGTTCATTGTGCTGGTATGGAGACGAACCCGATGGTAAAGTTTGTCACCAATGTTATGTCAGATTACAAAACGACGAAGGCTTGATAGACGTTCTTCCCGACCTGTCTCAGGTGCACCGCATGCCACTAAATGGGTCTAAGTTTGGCGTGTCCAGTCTCAACGATAAGGCCACGGAAAATCGGAACACCACGAGAATTTCGATTCATGACATGCTATCCTAGAAAAACTTTAATAACTCCGCCAATATTAATGAATGAAGAACAAAAAAAAAAGACTACTCATAACTCTATGTAACCATTTTTGAGTGCTTTTTCTATGCGTTCTATCTCGTCCAGTGAAGTGGCTGCTGCCAATTCCTGCTTGAGCTTCTCTTTGTCTTTCTCGCTCAGTTTCTTCACTGTCATGTTCACTTCTTTATCTTGCTTCGACTCTGTGTCGATAGCTTCCTCTAGCTTGGCCGACCTGAGGGACGAAAGCAGTTCTGTTGGATGCTCAAGTGTTCCAAACAGCTCCGCAGCGGTCCTTCTTTCCGTTTGCTTGATCTTCTCAAAGTCTAAAACCTCGAGCGACGGTATCGTCCACACGGTGAACAGTCTGTAGTGTTCATTTTTGGTGACGGGATTGCCCGTCAAGTACAAGTTGCGCAGTGATTTGAGATTTTTCAATGATTCAATGTCTGCCAGATTAGCAATGTTGTTGTTGATCAGAGTAAGGGTTGTGAGGTTTGGAACGTATTCTGCAAGCGCCGCGTCGAGCAGGGCAATTCTATTGTTTGCAACCAGCAATGTTTTGAGCCTGAGAAGTCTCGGTATGTTTTCCAGCACCCGAATCTCGTTATCAGTGAGGTCTATGGCTTCGTAGAGGTCTTTTGTTTCTTCGAGATTCTCAATGGCGGTGGTCTGGAGACTGCGAAGCGACAGGACTCGTTCCTGTGCCGGATTGATGTACGAGGCGGCATCTGTTACCACTGTTATGGAAAGTTTCATTGTGGGATGAGGGTCTGGTTTCAGGATATCATCAACTAACCTTAGCTGAGAGAAAAAAAAATATGATGATCAAAATAAAAAAAAAAAAAAGTTCGATAAATAAAAAAATCCCAAAACGCGGCTTGAAAAGTTTCATCTACTAATTAAACCATCTCGAGATCACTGAAGTACCAATAACATATATATATACAGATTAGACAGGCGGATGAACAGCCCCTTATTCATCCAACGAGAGCTTGGATCTATCGCTAGGCAGGATCTTTCCGCCTTCCGGCTCGTACTTGTTTTTGGTGGCGATTCTGAGTTTTTCCTCCTCCTCAGGAGTGAGTGGCTCCACCGTCTCGTTTGGTGCAACAAACTCAAAGTCACCAAAACCAAATGCACGGTCGCTGATCTTGCTCAACACGTATAACTGCATGTTCACGTACCGGACAGTGGCCTCCAGTTTGACCAGATCGACGTTCTTGTCTCCGTTGAACAGGTTTCTCCAAAGAGCTGCAGCCAACACCGAGTCAGACTCAGAGGCCAGAGCCTCGTCGTACGAGAAAACAATACCCATCAATTGCGAGTGGAAGTCTTTCATGTAGGTATCTCTGATTCTTCCTGAAAGAACATTCATCTCCTCGCTCAACCGCAGCTCAATGTCCTTGAAAAACTTATCAACCAGCTTCTGCTGGTAGTTTTTGCCCTCCTTGAATGGCATGGCTCTCATACGAACAAACAGCAGCCACACGTGCAACGAGGTGATCTGGAACCATTCGGCAAACGTTCTTGGGAGTCCCAACGTGTCGTACCAGAAAATCGCCGTCTCGGAGAGCTGCTCGTCACGGTATTGCAACGACTGTTCCTTGCACATGTAGTAATACTTGGACCCTCCCATTGACCCTGCTCTCACGTTATCCATGTCGATACGGAACAGAGAGATGAAGGACTCTCCCAAGGCCCGCTGCCAACGCGGCACTGTAAAGTTCTCGGCCTCGTAGTATGGCTTAGGAAGTTTCTGTTTCGGACTGACGTCCTTATCTGGAGTGTCCGGGTTCTCGATCTTTGGTAGACTCGACTTGGTGGCCAGCTCTTTAGGAGAGGTCTGGTTGGACTCCCATCTGAGCCCAACGGCTCTTCTCAGAAGTACGTTCTGAGCGCGTGCAGATCTCCCGATGTGTCTCGATAGCATCTTTGTTGGTTCAGAGAATGTTGTGCAATGATCCTTCTTTTCAGTTGGGTTGTGTTTGGATGAAAATTTTCTACAGTTAACAGATTGATTGGATTTTTTTTTTTTTTTTTTTTCCTTGCTTTCACCTCTATTTTTTTGTGCATTCCACTTCGGTTACAATCTTCAACTTTATTATTGGTTTGAGCCTTATCACTAAACATACAAGTGGTTGGTTTTGTTCGAAAAAAAAATTCCACAAATTAGTACATAGAGTAATCTTAATAATACAGGCCAGAGTCCGGTGACGTCACCTTCTTCCGCCTTTCTTGCCTCCCTTCTTGCGACCACGGTTCGACACAATCTTTGGCTCGTCAAAGTGAGTGTGTCCAAAAGTGTCAATTGCAATGGAGTTGACCCACGCAAGAACGTTCTGCTTGTCGCGGTCTTGCTTTAAAGCAGCCAAAGTCTCTTTGGCCGCCTCAACCCGTGCAATCTTGGCCTCACGCTCTTTCTGCTTCCGCTTCTTGGCCTCTCTTTTCGCAACCCTCTGTGCAGGCTTCACTTCCAACTTGGCTCTCTTGGCTGCCATTCGCTCGTAAACCTCCTCCCTTTTGCGCTTCCGCACCAGATCATGCGCAGCCGCACGTCTAGTACGCGGCTTCACGTCTTCCTCCTCGGTCTCGGAGCTCAAATCAATGGTGTCTGTCTCAGACTCGTGCTTCAGGTCAACTTCACCTTCAGACTCGTCCTCATCGTCGCTTATGACCGTCTCAGCAATGATTTTCTCGAGCTTGATCTGATCCTCAGACTTCTGTCCAATTCCAAGAGACCTCACCCGAGAGTTCAGACTGTTCTTCATCTGGTCTTGTAGATCCAACAGCTCTTTCTTGAGCTGTTTCTCTCTTTCTCCTTCCGCATTCAGCCATCTCACAAGCTCCTCAATTTGCTCCGGACGCTCGATGAACCCCCAATCGGAAGATGACATCAGCACGTTCTCTCCTTCCTCCAGAACCTTACGTTCTGCCGGCGTGTAGACTCTCTCGGCAGCAGCACCAAACTGATCCACCACAGTGTACCCGTTCGAGTCTTTCACTTGTCCGTCTTCATACTGCAGACCGAAAAACTCCTTCACAGCACTCGCAAAAGTTGGACTCACCTTGTCAAACAAACCAGCACTCTGCTCTGGAGCTTCCTCTGTTTTCGGCTCCTCGGCATCTATATCCACAACTTCCGGCCCTTCTTCTTTCGCTCCAACAACAGAATTCCAGCGCTTGAGACTCTCGTCATTCAGCCTCAAGAACGTTCTTCTGTCCTCATCGCCAGGCCCTTGGACCCACAGTCTCCCCATCAAATAGGTGTCCTCCACGTACTCGGAGTCGTCCTCCTCCTCCTCGGCATCGAGGTCTGCGTTCTCGTCGTCCTCTTCTGCGTGGTTCGACGAGTTGTTCAAGTTAGGCAACCCGTTTTTCTCAAACCACCAGTACCTGTTATAGAGCCTGTCACGTCCAATGTAACGCACCCTTTGACAGTCGATCTCGTTAAGTTTCTTCTCAAAGGTCCTTTTGCTCATTCTGAACTCGCTGATCGCTTTCACCAGGTCTGTCCGTTTCTTGATGTGTTTAAGGAACTCTGGGTTGCCTGCACAAACAGCTTTTTCGAGCTCGGACGGCTCCAACGGTAGCAATATCTGGTTCTGTCTGCCACCGCGCTTCTTCGGTATCCTTATAGACTCTTTGGCAACCGAATCAAGCTCCTCGGCTTTGATTCTCTCTTCCAAAAGTGTAGTATCCATACTCTCCAACTTATCTGTGATCTCCTTCTGGACTGTGTAGTACTCTTCCATTGTGACTTTCAACTCCTTGATCACCTCCAACCGTTCTCTTCTCAAATTCGTGGAGTCCTCTAGACACTTTTCCATGTGAGATCTCACAACACTGCCGTTGATCAGCAAAGACATGATGATCGCCAGAGATTTTGCCCTGTCTTGAGGTCCCAAGTTTCGATAAAAATTCTGCTCCAAAGTCTCTGGATCAGCAGCCCCGTCTCCCGGCGCCAAAACCTCGTAAATATGGATAATGTCATTTTTGAACTCGGGCACAAACTCCACCGTCGAAAGGATTCCAATAAGAATGATCAGCCAGGCTCCCTCTTTGAACTGTCTTTTAGCCAACCGGTCCTGCCATGACACCTTTTTGTAGTTCAACAGCGAGTAGGCGTTGTGGTTGATCTCCTCTTCGTCTTCCTCCTCTTCCTCCTCGGCTTCGTCATTCTCAGATAAAATCTCCACACTCTCCTTTGTTTCCTCCTTCACAGACGACCCGTTCGTGCGGTCGCTTGCTTTGTCTTTCTCGTGTTCTTCCTCTTCCTCTTCTTCCTCGGCTTCCTCGTCGTGTAAGTTCTCCTTCGGGAGAATCACCAAAAAGCTCTTGTTTTCACCCATAAAAGCCTTGAACATCGAACAGTAGATCTCCGTCAAGAGCTTGCATTGGCTGTCTTCGTCTTTCCAAGACAGTGCAGCGTAGAAATCGTCAAAGGTGAAATTGTCAATCAGCAACGCTTTCGAGTACATGTTGATGAAAATCCACACCTCAAGGATGTCTGACGCGTCATCGACATTCGCAAGCTTCTGTACCTGTGGCTTCAAAGTGGAAACAGCTTTGAACGGCAACGAGAGATCCTCCACTGGACCCGGGGCACGTGACTTGCCCATCGTCGTCCGGCCAAACGGCGTCGCACTTCTGGACTCCACAGGCGTGGAAAGCTTCAACCTGGCAACGGGCGCTGGCAGTATATCGACAAAAGGTCCTGTCTGTTCCGAAGCGCTGGAAGCAAGTTGGGGAGGCAGCTGGGGACTGAGACCGCCGTTTGTTTCTGCAGAGTCCGCGAAAAACTTGTCTTTGGCAGCCTGTTGGATTTTTCTATAGGTGATGTTCAGACTCTTGAAGAAGCGCAAACATTTTTCGAAATGCCAAACTTTGATCTTGTGTTCTGCAACGTAATGAAACACGTGGTCGGCCGGGTAGTTCACTTTCGTGGAGAACGGCAGCGAACTAACCACAAAGTTGACCACCGCAGGATCGAACTTGTCCACAATCTTCACTCCGGCATATTCAAACAGCGACAGTATCTTGCTCTTCATCGCCGGGTCTGTTTCGCCGTCAGTAGAGTCTTGGAAGTACACAGCCGTCTTCTTGAGTGCCTCGTACCACTTGTCTTTCCACTCCTGTAACGAGGACCCAGCCTCCTGTTCTGAGGCTGTTGGAGGCGTCTCCTTTAGTGAGTCAAAGATGTGTTCTGTCGCTTTCACCTCTGGTCTCGATTTCAACGGCAAACGCGCTTTTTTCTTGCGATCATCGGCAACCTCGAACGACTTGAGATGCGAAGGATACTCAAGCGAGATCCGGTACTTTTTAGCGCTCGAATCTCTCAAGACCCAAGGAGCGCCCAAACGGTTCGACCTCGTGAGATTCATCTTGAGAAACGTCTTCACATACCATTTGGTGAACGAGTTCCGCTCTCTGGAGATCTGCGACGCAGAGTTGACGGTGGTTTCGATTCCGTCCTCTAGTAGGACACGGTAGGAACAATACCCGGCTCTCACAGTTCCGTCCGGAAGACTAATTGCATTGAATCTTGCCTTTTCTCTCACCACTCCCCTGGCCTTGTCGCCTGTATCCGACCGGATCACCACCTGATCGCCGGGGAAAAAGTCGTCTTTGAACTTCGAGTACACCTCGTCCACAAGAGCGTCGATTCTTGCCGTCGTGGAGAACGAAACGTACCGAAGAATCGGCTCCTTCACCGGATCCGGGAACTTGGTCTCCATCATATTGAGCTCGGTCTTTTCCACTTCGAGTGCCTCGAAAAACGTGAAGTTCGAATTCCCCGACGTTTCGCACACAAACTTCTTGATGTTGTAATAATCCATCCTCTTGAGGTAGTCCTCGTACGTAAGGAACCACTCTCCTGTTTCTGGGATGTGCCAAACCTCCGTGGACATGTCAAAATCCTCAGGTGTTTTGGGAGGCGGCACAAACTCAACTGCTTTCCGCTTGAAGAGAACCTGCAAAAAAAAGTGTTAGTATACGTGCACACACAAACAACACTTGCTGTTTTTGCCCTTGTAACGACCCTCTCGATGGGTTTTGTCTACTCCATCGCGACAAAAATCCTGCTTCAAGACCCAGAAAGCCTGTTTTTCGGTCAAATAACACTCACCATGTTGCTATCCACGCGTCTCCAACCCTGGTCACTGCCCTGTAATTGTTGCACAGCGTTGCAAGCGTTACAAAAAACCTCTGTTGACACCAAGA
Source organism: Ogataea henricii (assembly GCA_003705115.2). NCBI lineage: Eukaryota > Fungi > Ascomycota > Pichiomycetes > Pichiales > Pichiaceae > Ogataea > Ogataea henricii. Next base: position 25,095 of record PPHT02000005.1, read on the forward strand.
AAAACCACTCGCCAACTCAATTCGTTTTCAAAATATGTTTCTACAAACCCTCGTTCACTGTACGGAAAAAGTGATCTGAGGAACAGGAAAATAGGAGGTCGTGCGCAGACCAAACTGGCTGGCCATAGTTGGACACAAACTTACCAAAGTGGTCTGGGGTTCGAGAAAGAAAGGCACAATGATAAGTCGAGACTGCTACAGCAGCGAGCTCACTTTTGCACCTACAACGTTTGTGCATTTTCGGCAACACGGTTGCGCTCCGCTCTATGGTGAACAACCCATCTCTTTGCACTCCTGCTCCGGCTTGTCAGCCCTCGAGCCGCACGACTGCAGCAGATTCCCGTGAAAACAATAAAAAACATTTGCAGGCGCATACGAGCTAATCGCGAAAATCTATAAAGCCGATCGACGTGTGTCGACGCCACTCTCGGGTCTACTTTTTCCTGTCTCGAAAATTCCTACTCGTTGAAATTTCAACAGGGTTGTCTTTGGAATAAAGGTTGCGGACACTGAACAACCACTAAACAGGGCATCCAGTAGGTCATCCGAAAGCTGAAAAAAAGCACATTCAAATACACACGTTCTGTTTGCTGCGGTCGGCCCCATACTCACTATATACAGTATTCATTTGTAAAGGAAGCCAAACCAGCTCTGCTTGGCCTTTTCACGCTCGGCCTTAGGCTGGAACACGTCGATGTTGGCCTTGATCTTGGCAATCGCCTCCTCAGGGCCGTACTGTCTGCCCAGGACATCAATGAACTCTCCGTCTGGGTCCATGAAGTAGAAGAAAATTGAGTGGTCCACCAGGTAATCTTGGCCAGGCTTGAGGTTGCGAGGAGTCGAGAAGTACACTCTGTAGTTCTTGCAACAACGCTTGATCTCGTCGTACTCTCCCGTGAGCCCAACGATCGTCGGATGGAAGTCAGTGAGGTACTCCTTGATCACCTCGGGAGTGTCACGTGCCGGGTCGCAGGTGATGAACAAAGGTTGTATTTCGATGTTGTGACGAGTCTTGAGTCCGTCCAAAATTTGGCCCAACTTGTCCAACTCATCTGGACAAATGTCGGGACAGTGAGTGAATCCAAAGTAAACCAGAGAGAACTTTCCCTTGAGCTTCTCTTCGGTGAACGGTTCGCCGTTGGTGTCTATGAGGTTGAACGGTCCTCCGATGAGCGGTTTACCCATACCTCTGTTTTGCTCTGCCTCGTTTCTGAGCTGAATCTTCTTCTTTTCGTTGTTAAACACCCACGTCAAACCGGATCCAACCACCACAAACAGCACTGCTGCTTTCCACGTGACGAATTCGATCGGGTTTCTCTTGATGGTCTGTTTGGTGTAGTCCGAGCCTCCAATAGGCAATCTGGATAGCGGTTTTCTTTTCTTTGGAGCTTCTTCTTTGGTTTCCGCGTTGAGTCTGGCGAACGACGACGTGATTTGTCTAGACTGGAAGACAAACCCCGACCTCGGCAGCGGACGCACTGATCCTAGGCGTAAGCGTAGCATCTCGGTATTTGTTATGTGTTGGAGAGTTTTTTGGCTTAGGCTATACTTTACGGACGGATCTTTTCACCAGTGAAAAATAGCATTCGAAAGAGAGAAAAAAAAAATGACAGTCAGTGCAGAGCAGAGACCCAAACTTTTTTTTTTCTCACCTTCCCTACCTCCCCCTGCTTACATAATCGCTTAGGAAAACACAGAGAAAACATCATTTAGCAAGTATAAACCACTATAAGAGATGCTGTTGTTTGCAATGGCTTGGTCCGCTAGTTCTTACCAGCACCGGCTCTGAAGTAGATAACATCACCATCTTCAACCACGTAGTCCTTACCCTTCTGCAACAGCTTTCCGGCAGCCTTGACAGCAACCTCATCGCCCAACTCAATCAAGTCGTCGTACTTCATCACGTTGGCCAGAATAAAGGTCTTCATCAAGTCGGTGTGAATGACACCGGCGGCCTGTGGAGCCTTGGTTCCGTCTCTGATGGTCCATTCTCTGACCTCGTCCTTCTCACCAGCAGTGAAGAAAGAAATCAAGTCAAGCTTCTTTCTCATCAGGGTGATGATCTTTGGCAGGATCGAAGGAGCACCCACCTTCTTCTCCTCCTCGGCTCTCTCCTCATCGGTCTCCATCTGGGAAAGTCTCTCTTCGTAAGAGACAGACAGAGGAATGATCACGTCACCAGGAGAGTACTTGTCGACCCACTCCTTGATCTTCAACAAGTGCTTGTTCTTCTTTCTGACAAAGTCTCTCTCGGAAAGGTTGATCAAGTAGATGGTTGGCTTGGCAGTCAACAGGAACATGCTGTTAATGATCTCAACCTCCTTTGGAGTCCAGGTCTGGTTGGCGACTCTCTGGCCACTCTTCAAAAGCTCAATCAAGTTCTCCACAAAGACACCCTCCTCCTTCTTCTGCTTCACCTCCAAGGATTGGCCACCCTTTTTGGTGATTTTCTGAATACTTTCCAAGTGCTTCTCGGCGAATTCGATATCCTTGAGTCTCAACTCGTTGGAGATAATCTCCAAATCTCTAGTTGGGTCAACGTCTCCCTCAATGTGAATAATGTCTGCATCGTCGAAACATCTGACAACCTGGTAAATAGCATCGACAGCTCTGATGTTGGACAAGAAAGCGTTACCAAGACCTTCTCCAGCAGCAGCACCTTTGGTCAAACCAGCAATATCGTAGATGGTGATGTAGGCAGGAACCTTCTTTGGTGGCTTGTACATGTCGTACAGCTTGTCAAGTCTCTCAGAAGGAACAATGACACGGGCCTCTTCTGGCTCAATCGTGGCGAAAGGGTAGTTGGCTGGGTTTCCCAATGGACATCTAGTGATCGCTTGGAAAAACGTCGACTTACCCACATTGGCCAGACCAACAATACCAGACTTCAGGTTGTTACCTGGTCTTCCCAGAAGGATCTTCTTTTCTTCCACTTGCTTCTTTGGTGGCATTATATTCTATGATTCGATGGAATTATCCCTTACAAAGTTCTTTCAGTCTGCTCTTTCCCTCTTTTCCCTTCTCTCGAGACTTTGATTTTTTGTAGCGTTTCGAGCTTCACTGGAAAAGAAGAAGAAAAAAATTTTTTTTTTCAAACTCCTCAAACCAAAAACCTCCTCTACACAGGGTTCGACGCTGGATTTTCGAGCCAATCGCCAAATTTCTCGAGCCGAGCCTCCTCAGACTTGTCGCCATCGCCTCCAGAAGCTTCCGCACTCTTACGGTACCGCGTATGGCCGTCGTATTTGGCCGCACTCAGCCGCTGTCCGCCAAAATACCGCCCTTCCATTCTCTCCACACACCGATCAGCTGCCACCGCGCTCTTGAACCGCACGGAAACAACCCCTTCGGGCTCTAAATCGTAAACTTCCACTTTCGTCACCTCCCCAAGCTCCTCGCACCCCTCACGAATGTCGTCCTTGATGTCTAAAATCGCCTCGGCATTGTCACGAATCTCCGAAAGCTCGAAACAGTGCCGCAGAATCACCATTTTCTCCTCGCGCAATCGCCGCGTCTCATCATCCGTGCTGTTCTCATCGTCCGACCAAACCGTCGCGCGCCGGTTGATCTCGCTTATCTTGCTCCGCAGCCGGCTCTTCTCCTTCAAGTTCATTTTCTTTACCGCTTTGTCTCCAACAGGCTTCTTGTTTTCCGAAAACTGTGCTTTCGAGACCCTCATCTCGCCAGCATCGCCCGCACGCAGCCGCGTTCCATCCAGCAGCTCAATTGCCAACGCACAGCTCTCCTCTCGTAGATACTCCACCAGGCAGTCGCCTTTGAACCGACCTTCTTCGTCTCGATACATCTTGACTTTTTTGTCGCCAGTCTTGAAATCCTCCGCCAGGATCCCGTATTTTGCAAAAACACTCACAATCTCGCTCAGTGTCGCGTCCGTGGGTAATGCGCTCACATAAACACAGGTATTACGCCGCTGTCTAGCCTCTTTCTGTCGTTGTTTCTCCTGACGTAACTCCTCCAGTCGCTGTTTTTTGTGGCGTTTGAGCTCTTCGCTGGCATCGTTATCGTCCAACGAGCGCTTGGAGTCAGCAGCGCTTGAATCTTTCTCCAAGCTGGGCACCCATCGCTCCAAAATCGAGTTGTACTCGAATTCTTCACCGGCTTCAACGTCTTCAATGATCCACCGATTCTTCGTCTTGTCGAACGATAAACTTTCCGCGAGTTCAACAGGGAGTTTCTCTGGCGGAGTCCCTTGTATTTTCTCGAGCAAATCCATTGGACGGTTTCTTGCAATGTGCTGCTGCTGTGTAGAAGTCTCACTGTTATCAGTTGAGCCAAACGAAAATCAAACTGAGAAATAAAAGAAAAAACTGTCGTAGAAAAAATAATACAGTTATTCTTACGTAATCCGAGTATAAAACAAAGTTACCGTTTCCGATATTTTTGCTAGAAATCTCGGTTGACCATCTTACTGAAAAAATTATGGTCCGACAACAATGTAGATAGTACTAACGTCTAACAGACTACTACCCACCTCTCTCTGAAGAGAGGAAGGAAGGATACCGAGATTAAAATAGAAATCATACCTGAATAAGAAGACATTTAACTTCAGTTTGTTGAGACGAAAAACAGATTAGATGAAAATTATCGTATCGGTAGGAGTGTCGGAAACCAGTGATTACTAAATATATGAAGTAATCGTCAGCCCGAACTTTAGTTATTATTGAGGAAATAATTCTCTCAATCTGACATGGCACCCATTTTGGGATTTTATTTTTGAATAATTAATTGAGATAGACATTTTGAAATGAGTTCACCACCAAATCTTCAAAACAAGAAATCTGAAGGCCTAGAAGAAGAGCTCAAAGAGTTCGATGAATTATACACAAGACTGCCAGTTGAACAACGTGAGCACATTTTGAAAAAGCATAAGCTGAAGAATTATGCTTTTTTCACAAATCATCATGACAATCACACACTTCAAAACAATTCAAACGAACAAATCAATTCACTTCAAATTCAAACTCAATCATTAGCAGCGCTTGTGGCAGCCCAGAGGGTTGACCGAGTCAGACTGCATATGCGAAATTTGAAGCTTCATTCAAACTCAAATATGATAACATTCCTATTATTCCGGGATGATTTCAAAGAAGAAGTATTGGTCCCACTTTTTGTTACAGATGATCAAATTCGAGCTATAGAAAAAAACAAAAGGGCGACAGTCCAATTGATATCGGGCAATATGAACGACCAATCATCAAAATACTTGATGAGTCACTTGACTATTTTCTTCGAGATGAAACACTATGCACTAAGAGTCTAGCTGAAAAGTTTTCAAAACTGAGAAGCCACTTTTATCCTAGGTTTGAACGTCTCGTTCCAATCAAACTTGCAATGCACTTGAAAAAAAATCCGGATCGGCAATTCAAATGCTCTAGACGGAGAAACTGCACGTATTGCCCCGCTAATCACATCAGAAATACGAAAGTACGATGGTAGTTGGACGGATACAGAAACAATTATGATTTTAGTTCTTGGATTATCCAAAACTTACGAAACAGTTCGATTGCGAACAGAAGAATTGATCGAGGAGAATGACAACACAAGAATACATGCTGGTATCAACATTAATAAGTTCTTTTAGAAATTACAGGACATTGAAAGGTATCCAAAATTCGAAAAAAAACTCAATCAGACAGAAGGACAAAGACGTCCAAAATCTAACAACAGTCATCCCCACAGGCCATCTTCTAGGAAATCATACAAAACCTACTACATAACAGCATGACCTGGACGATCATCATTTTACAATGGTGTCAGTGCTTCACTATCACAAGTGACGAAGCCATCTGTAAATCTCACTACGACCATCATGATCATCAATTCATACATCATTCGCAAGTAACTCTCGATGATGACGATGATGATGACTAATCCTCACGCCCAAACTTCAGGTATTGAGGAAATAATTCTCTCTGTTTGATAAAGATTTATCACGATAATGAAAAATAGAAAAAAATAAAACTAAAAAAACTGGTATCTCCCATCACGTGACGCGGGCACGCGAAAACAAAAGCGCTCCGCTCCGCAAAGCCCCGCAAGGCAGGGCGACCCAGCCACACTACGATAACGATCATCGCCTTGTTTGACACACCGCGTTGTTCTCAGTGGTTCCAGCCTTGCACGCTAGCCAATCGCGTTCACTGAATGCCACCTCGCACCACTAACGATCCAATTCCAATGTCAACCCCTCCCATTCCCCTGACTTCGATTGTGGAGAGAACAATAGTTTGATCGTCGGGTTTCCGCTCCAATATTTCCGAGAAAAATTGAATTGCTACACTGGCCAAAAAGTATATAAAGTGGGGAAAAGTACGAGTGGCAAATGGAGGGGCAATCCTCAAACTTGTTATTAATCTTTACTCAATTGAATTGAAGTAAATTGTCTTAAGAACAAAAAAACTAAACTCTCAAAAATGGCCACCATCAAGCTCAACAACGGAATCGAGATTCCTCAAATCGGCTTTGGCTGCTGGAAAGTCGAAAACTCTATCTGTGCCGACCAAATCTACGAAGCCATCAAGACCGGTTACCGTCTTTTTGACGGTGCCATGGACTACGGCAACGAACAAGAGGTTGGTGAAGGTATCAACAGAGCCATCAAAGACGGACTCGTCAAGAGAGAAGAGCTTGTGGTTGTGTCTAAGCTCTGGAACTCGTTCCACCACCCAGATAGCGTCAAGAAGGCCATCAAAAAGGTGCTTGGTGACCTGAAACTCGACTACTTGGACGTTTTCTACATTCACTTCCCAATTGCGCAAAAGTTTGTGCCATTCGAGGAAAAATACCCTCCAGGATTCTACTGTGGCTCTAACGGCTGGGAGTTTGAAGACGTTCCGCTTGCCACCACTTGGAAGGCAATGGAAAGTCTGGTGGATGAAGGCTTGGTCAAGTCGATTGGTATCTCTAACTTCTCTGGTGCTTTGATCCAGGACTTGCTTAGAGGCGCCCGCATTAAGCCTCAATTGCTTCAAATCGAGCACCACCCATACCTCACGCAGGAAAAGCTGATTGAGTACGTCAAGTCTGAGGGAATTGCCATCACTGCCTACTCGTCGTTTGGTCCTCAATCCTTCATTGAGCTCGACCATCCAAAGGCCAACGACAGCATCACTCTGTTCAAGCACAAGACTGTTGTCTCCATTGCTGAGAAGCACAAGGTGAGTGCGTCAAAGGTTCTGCTGAGATGGGCTACCCAGAGAGGTCTCCTGATCATTCCAAAATCCAACAAGAAGGAGAGATTGATTGAAAACTTGGAGGTGAACAACTTTGATCTTTCTGAGGAGGAAATCGCCGCCATTAGCGGTTTGGACATTGGCTTGAGATTCAACGACCCATGGACTTGGGGACCTAAGATCCCAACCTTCATCTAAGAGTTGGGGACCCTGCAGACTATATATAATCTGTGATTAGCTTGAATAGATGTCTGACTGTGTCTTTAACAACAACTCAGAAAAATTGTACGGTCACGTGACTCCTCCTAAGATAAAGCAAGAAATGCGACGGGAAAACAATAAGCGTGAGTTTCGCATTTGTAAAGCGAATGGAGAGAGAAAAAAAATTTGTTGATTTAAATACGGCTCGAGATAACAATTTTCTTCACCAGTATCAAACTCGAATTTACCTTGTGGTATGACAATTAGATCGGCAATGACTGCACTAACCAAAAATCTCAAAGTGGCGCTACTCCAGTTCCACGCTGGCTCGGACAAGAAGGCAAACTTGAAAAAAGTTAGCGACTTTGTGAACACCGCACTGAAGAAAGATCCAAAGCTAGACGTTTTGGTGCTGCCAGAGTGTTTCAACTCGCCTTACTCGGTGGATGAGTTCAAAAACTACTGTGAGAAAATCCCCAATGGGGAGACCACCACCTTCCTCTCCGAGCTGGCCAAGCAGAACAAAGTCAACATTGTCGGAGGCTCATTTCCTGAACTGGGAGACGACAACAAGGTGTACAACACCTCCTTGACTTTCAACAGGGAAGGAGAAATTATCGGCAAGCACAGAAAAGTTCACTTGTTTGACATTGACATCCCAGGCAAGATGACCTTCAAAGAGTCGACCAGTCTTGCGCCGGGAAATAAGACTACGGTGTTTGATCTCGACTCGTTTGGCAAAGTGGGACTCGGAATCTGCTACGATATCCGCTTCCCAGAGCTGGCTATGGTGGCTGCAAGACAAGGAGCGGGTATCATGTTCTATCCTGGAGCCTTCAACACTGTCACAGGTCCTCGGTACTGGACCAAGTTCGCCGTCGCCAGAGCCATTGACAACCAGGTGTATGTGGTGATGTGCTCTCCAGCTAGAAATGTTGAAGGTGGAGGTTATCAGGCCTATGGACACTCCCTGGTGGTTGATCCTAACGGAGATGTTCTTGTTGAGGCTGGCCACGACGAGGATATTATCTACTGCGAGCTCAAGCCCGAGGTCATCGAGGATG
>PPHT02000005.1:33652-169114 GCA_003705115.2 Ogataea henricii
AAAAAAAAAAAAAAAAAAAAAAAGAAAAATCAGGCTTCTCCGTAAAATAAATGAATGTATTTGAATTTTTCAGATCGGGAGTCGTTGATGACAAATTTGAAGCAGTCTATTTGCTCTGATTGACCAACCCAAACATGTTGGTTCTCAACCCTGGGCGACTTGTGTCTGGCAGCGCAACGCGCCTGCGTCGACAGCTGTTAAGAACACTCGCGAGCTCGGCATTCAAGACCGAATACGAATTCGTCTCCAAGTGTCCAGAACCAGATACGGATACCGGATGCACGCACTGTGAAATACCAACGTTTCCAGCAGGAAAACAATTGGACCTTACAAAGCCTCTTCGACGCTCGAAATCGAGCCCTTGGAAACACATTTTGGTTCTTTCAGGAGATCCTGACTACAAAAACTGGCCAAGCAGATTCGAAATGGCTCCAGGAACCATCATCTCCGAAATCCAGAAACAGAAGAGAACTTTGGTAGACCCTTTCCATCCTGTTCTAGCAAGCATGACCTCGTTGCAAGAGAAACCAAGTCACGCAAACCGTTCGGTACTTGCACTGTACCCTGACGGAATCAAAGTCGAGGTTCCCAACCGTGGCGTTGAAGATTTTATGATTGGGTTTCTGAGCAATGCTCCAGAAGATTTGGATGAAGTAGAAAAAGCACAGTTCAAAGTCATACAACAAGACTTTCGTAGTCAGTTCGAAACTTCCTGCTTGGAAAACGATCTGATCCTCATATGTGGTCATCTGAAAAGAGACATTCGTTGCGGTGAGCTCGCACCGCTTATATCCAAGGAGTTCCATTGCGTGCTCGGATCGCAAGGACTCCTACATACGCCTGAGAATCCTTCTGGCACCAAGGTCGGGTACATTTCGCACATTGGCGGGCACGTTTATGCTGGGAATGTGCTCATTTTCAAGCAAAACGGAGACGTCATCTGGTATGGCCGCGTACTACCTCACCATGTGCAAGGGATTGTCAAGGAGACGCTGATTGGGGGCCGGATCATTGAAGAACTATATAGAGGGTAGAACGAAGAAAAACCATAATATTATTTTAAAAACGTGGATTATGTAAAAGATGACGTACCTCGGGAGATAACCCCGAATCGGGAATGAATAGGGGGTGTTTTATGCAAGTGCCGTAAAAAATCGGGCATTATTTTCAGGTCATGTCATGACCTTGAAGTGCGCGGCCCCCGCGGCTTGTTATTTTCTCAGCGGGAGGCCTAGTCCGAGTTCCGGCGGTTCGCGGCGTACGCGCGGCCGGCTGCCCGCCGCAGCTGTCTACAGGCCTGGTGACCTACTGGAAGCCTTCTGGTCATTCGCGTGTTTTGTCTGGGGAAATTCTGTTATGGCGGGGCTCTTAGTGTGTAGAAGGATTTTTTTTTTTTTTTTTTTGTAATAACGAGGGTAAAGAAGAGTTTTTTGAAAAGGGTATCTAAAAAACGCCCTTTTTGCTAGCCTTTGTATACTTCTGTGTCATTTGAACCAGTGAAGAGTGATTGAAACCACTCGAAAAGGCCCAAGGTTGTGTTTGTGCGCCCCTAGCAGTTGCACGAGGTATTAGAACCCATGCAGACGCAGACCTGCTGATATAAACTCCAAACACTCACAAGTGCAAGCATGAGCCATTTGGACAACCGAAAAAAGTCGCCTCCATTCTTGGAGCTTTCTCAATCGACTCTACAGCTGCTGCACCAAAATCGCAATCAGCTGTCAGCAATCAATTTCGACAACGTTTTAACACTTTGGACCACTTTGATCAAGTCAAGTGATTTCATCACCAACGGAAAGCGTCTTGAAAACATCAGCTGGCGTGTTGTCAACAGAAACTTGCTTTTGAAAACCGATTTCGACTACAACGATTTCTCCACTCTGATACAGATATCAACAGGATCCAGCGATCATGTTGATTTGTTGCCTCCACGCCCGGCTCAAAATGAGAGTAATCGTCACCATACTGCAGCTAAAAAGTCTCTGAAACGGCTGAACAACCCTTCGCTTTCGCGACAGGCAACGCCTTCGCCACTCTCCTCAGCATCTCCACCACCAGTGGCTCCAGTTCCAGTGGTTCCAGTGGTAAAGCAGCCTTCGCTTTTCAGCAGTGTATCTAGAACCAAAAGCCAGCCTCAGGTTGAAACACTCCACGGCGCAAAGGAAATAACGGCAGAAGTCTCCACCAGTGAGCATGAGACAGACACAGAACTGGAAGACAGCTGTCACTGGAGCTCCGAACCTGAGTCGCAGTCTCCAAAGACAATGACTGCCGACTCCACCGTCCCACCTGCCGTGTCGCAAATATCGCTCACCCAAGAAAACTTGGATCACCAGCAATCATTGATTGAACGCGGAAAACCTTCCAACGACAGCATTTTCAACAGAAACAACCACACGCCGGAAAATAGCAACAAGACCAGAAACCGCATGTTTTACATAGAGAACACTCCGTCTCCTGATCAAGAAGATCGGAGTCGGTTGCACATCACCATGCAGCAGCAACGGCAGCAGCAAAAGCAGCAGCAACAGCAACAGCACCAACAGCAAAAGCAGCAAAAGGGTGTTGGTTCTCAACCATCGGCCACAAAAGTCAAGAGTCTGTTCCAGCAGCAGCAGCAAGCTCAGCAAAACTCCCAACACGAACATTCAAGTGGAGAGCACCCGTCCGGCCCACTACAACCTCCGAGACGTTTGTCGAAGCAGATGCCATCTCAAACTCCGAATATCGCTCGAGCACAAGATCCTGGTCAGTCTCATCCTGTGGCTTCCAGTCACCTGAAGCAGGTGCATTCCCACTATGATGAGCCAGAATCCAGCATTCTCAGCCGTCGCTCCCAGCATTCGGTACCACAGAATCCAAGCCAGGTGTCCACGATTGGCCCTTCGCCTCAGTCGGAAACACAGAGATCTCAGGTGTCGCTGTTTGACAAGAATAACAATCGCCAGGATGAGCATACTCAAAAAATATTATTTTCATCTGACGATGAGTTTTCCGATGGTTCAGATTGGTCTTCCATGTCTGGCGATTCTGACTTTGACGACGATGACGACGAGCTAGAGGAAGAAGAACACTTGAGTTTCAACAAGACTGACTCTTATAGCAGGACTACGGAGGAGCCGGGCATGAAAAGGTCGCTCCTGAGTGGACTTTTCCTCGACAAAATGGCTCAGGAGCATGAACGACAGCAGGAAAAACCGATCTCAACAACAATCTCGAGGCCTTCACGACAAAACGTGAAGAGCTCAAAGCTTGTTGTTTCGCCAACGTTGCCTTCTTCTTCGCAGTCGAATGTTCAAGTGAATCCGGAGCATTTTGAGTTGAGCACGATGAACTGCAGAGCATCCACTTCCTCGAGCAACGTTAACGCGCAAGCTAACGTAATTGCACAGCCGAACGACAACACAGCTCCTTCTTTATTGAGACGCACGTCTGCCAATGTCTCTGACAATCATCACGTTGGATCGCACGATGCTTTGCAACGCCCACCACTTGGCAGGAACAATTCACATGGTATACAGCATTTGGTGTCGAAATCAGCGTTATCTTTGGCATCATTTTTCGCTAATAACAGGAGGCCCCATCCCCCAGCAGGTGAGCTGTACAATGGACATTACGACAGGCATCATGAGTCGAATGCTCCTCCAACTGCAGCTACTTTGTTGCCAACGGCTCTGTCGACGCATATGTTTCTTCCAACAGCTAGTTTGCATCGGCAAACGCGAGCTGGAGGAAGGCCTCCAAATTCTTCTGGAACCTCGAAGTTGTCGAATACCGTATATGCGTCTCATGAGGGTAACAATCGGAAAGTGTCTCCAAATACGCATCAACAAGGATCTGCTCCGCGTCATTCGAGTCATAGTCGTCGGGGCAACAGAGATCACTCTGTTGATTTCTCGCTGGCTGAGGAGAAAAATGAAAACGACGCTGATTCCACATATTCTTCCAGTGTGAAGTCCACCACCACATCAATTGATATTCCAAGATCACGTTCTAGGGATGGCTCTATTCACGGTGGAAGTGCAACAGATCACCTGAGTCATTCGATTAGAAAGGGCAGTTACATGCAGCATAGACCTAAGCTCGAAAAGCGGTCAAGTTCGCAAATTGCCAAAGTTTCTCCATCTGCGACTGTAATGGAGATGATTTCAAAAGAGCTTCCGTCCAATATTGTTGATTCGATCAACAATGAGAACAAGTTGATCCATGCCTCGTCGACAAATCTCGCTGAGTTGTTTGGGCACGCTCATACGGCCAACAACTCTTCTGGTACTGTTTCGAGAGGTGGTAATGTATCAGACGATCTGTCCTCCGACAAGAACGAGGCTGCAAGTGATAACAACATAGCCAATGGCATCATGGGCAACAAGCTGAAGCTTCTTCCTTCTGAATCGGCACTACAGGGAGCGAATAATGACAATTTTATTGATGATCGGTTGATCAATGGAACAAACGGAGAAGAGGAGTGGGAGGATAACTTGGATTATCACGCGAGAGGATGGTGATAATACGGGGGAAACCTGGCGAGTAGTCGATTTGATGGGTATGTTTCTGGAGTCGATCGATCCTCATGTATAATAAATAGCGTATGACCACGAATATAATCTTAGATTAAGCACAAGAGTCTCAAATGAATTTTTTTTTTTTTCCTATTGAAATGTTTTTGGAATGATATTAGGAAAGGGAAGAAGGACAAATCGAGTTGAGTGGAGCGTGCCAACGATGGGTAAAGCGGCCAAGAAGAAGACTAGTGTGCTGAGCTCAGAAGCCGGGGCGAAATTCCAGTTTCCAGAGTCCATCAGAACGCTAAATTCATCACAACAGGCTCTCTACAAGCCCAAATTCGAGTCGATAATTCCCAATCAAATTTTCAAAGTGGACAAGTTTCTCACCAGCAGTCAATGTCAGGACCTGATATCGAGTGTAGAGAGAAACCTTCCGCTTGAAACCACGCCCCTTGTCAAGTCGAAGCTTTATGCGGCGAGGGTCAATGACCGTACATCGGTATCTGACCCTGCAATTGCGCAAGTGGTTTTCGAGTTTTTCAAGAAATTGATGCAATTCAACAACGATAATGGGAGGCTAGAAGAGTGGATCACCAGCGATATGGAAGCCTCGGTAGGGTTCAATCCGAACTTGCGTATCTACCGTTACTGTAAGGGACACTATTTTGGAAAGCACTACGATGAGTCTGTCAGCGTTTCTAGTGGCAGGACCACGAGATGGACGGTTCTCATATATTTGAGCGGGGAACAATTGAACGGAGGAAAGACCATATTCTACACGATGAAGAAAGGTGAGGACGCGACTGTGGGGGTGAAACCTGAAACAGGGATGGCCTTGTTCCACAAACACGGAGACGATTGTTTGCTCCACGAGGCAGAAGAGGTGAAAAGCGGAGAAAAATGGGTATTTAGAACCGATGTTGTTTTTTGAAAATTGGAGGAAAAAAAAAATAATTATACTGAATATATATGTACAGGAATGCTTTTTGACTGCTTACAACTTCAAGTCCTTGAAACTGACAATCGCGTTGTTGCTGAATCCCTTGACACCACAATCCTTCACGGACAACTCGGCCAGTCTCTCGTACTCCTTCTCGAGTTCGGTCTTTCTTTCAACCTTTGACGACGACTGGCTAGAACCGCCCACCTGGATCTGTTTGACGTAGTCAGAGTCGACAAGGTATCCTCTTCTTTTTGGATCAGAGTAGTAGAGGATGTCACGTCTTGCAATAGGCTTTGCTTGTAATGGAAGATATCCTCTCTTGCGGATGAACCAGTTTGGAGAATGGTGTGCTCTGTAACCCAGAGACCTTGAGAAGTACTTTGCGGTGAAAGAACCTCCGTTTCTCTCGATGGCCTCGATGGCGGGCTGCGATGCCTTCGTTGCCTCGATCTTGATGTTCAATTTATAAAGTCCTGAACCTGTTCCGAGAATGGCCACGCCGTCTTTCATTGTTCCGCTGATCAAACCCAACTGTTTCATTTTGTGCATGGTCAAGACTTCACCCGGTTGCAAGTTTAGTTTACCTTGTTCATAAAACTTCTGAATTCTGATGAGAGGGATCTCGTTCAAGTCCAGCTTTTGCGGTCTGTAGAAACCTCTCTTTGGGAAAAGCTTGTAGATTGGAGTCTGACCACCTTCAAACCAGTGGGGCACCGATCCTCTGGCCTTTTGACCTTTCTGACCTCTACCGGACGTCTTTCCGTATCCCGATCCTGGACCACGACCCAGTCTTTTTTGGTTGACTTGAGAGTTTGGAGCTGGACCCAACGAGGAAAGCATCGAGACTCCTCTCTGTTGTTGTGCTGTTCCAAACTTGGCCGAAAAGCCCAGCAGCGCTCTCAGTTTCAACATGGTGTGTTTGGTGTTGGTTGTTTCAGAGAGAGATGTCTGCACCAGCGGACGATTTCTTAGTAAACTGATGCTTTTTTTTTTTTTTTTTACTTGTCTTTGAGCTCACCGGGAAAAAAATCATCATTGAAATTTTGTGATTTATTCCACGACCAAATTCAGCACGCGCACCCTTACACCAGAGAGTACCCTAATCCTCACGAATCACATCTCTCTCTCTTCTTTCAAATTAACGACCATTACTATCTTACAAACGTCCCAGTTTTGCCCTTCTGCGAGAGACCAGCTCCACGCGTTTGTTTCGGAGAGTTTTCACCTGTAATGCGACGGCACTTGGACCATTTTGTTTCTCTGCTTTCCCCGAGGGAGTCGTGCGACGGCCTTTCAAAGCCCTAGAAAGCTCATTCTCCTTATTTTTGCCGTTCGGTTTAGCCACTCTCTCACCTTTCAATGCCAGAAGCAGTGGATTTGTTGGTGAAGGTTGTTCCTTCGGCGGTCTCTTGCCCTTCAACGCCTGAAGCAGTGGGTTGGCTCCCACGTTAGTCTTCGCGGTTTTTGGGACAACTTTTGGTTTTTTGCCCTCAAGAGCTTGAAACAAAGGATTCTTGGATAACTTCCTGTTGGACTTTGGGCGTGCCATTGTTTTGTGAGCGTCACCTGTTTGGGTAATTCACCAGCGATCCAGTATTCACTGATGAGTTTTGGGGCGAATTTTTCAAAATTAGTGCGTTTTGTAGACAAACGCGCCCAAACACCCGTACACCGCAAAAAAAAAACACCGCCCCGTCGACCGAATATGGAAAAATAAATTGTCTGTGCTAAAAAGAGAGAAAGCCAACAAGTCAAAGGAAAACACTACAAAGAGTGTTGCAATTTACATTGGCAAGGACATTATAGCTTAAAGCCTGACAAACCACTTTGTGCTGCTCAGAGACACTCAACGCATAGAAGACGGAGAATCCACTGTCTTTGTGTCTAATATCTTTTTCAGACACGTAAACACGAAACACGACGCAAATCCGTTTGCAAACAACATAATAGATCCAACAGACAGCTACAGTCTACGATGCCTTTGTGTGGGAGTGCACCAAAACCGGGTAAGTTTGGGTCGGGGATGCCTTGTTTTGAGTGGATTGGTATACTAACACGGCTACAGTGCAAAGGAAAATAGTCATCCTCGGAGACGGTGCCTGTGGTAAAACGTCTCTTTTGAATGTTTTCACCAGGGGATATTTCCCACAGGTGTATGAGCCAACGGTTTTCGAAAACTACATCCACGACATATTCATAGACGGCCAGCAGGTGCAATTGTCGCTATGGGACACAGCTGGGCAAGAAGAGTTTGATCGACTCCGGTCTCTGTCGTACAGCGATACTCACTGTATCATTCTATGTTTTGCGATTGACTCGCATGACTCGCTGGAAAACGTTAAAAACAAGTGGGTGGGCGAGATTCTGGAACATTGTGAAGGTGTGAAGCTGATTCTGGTGGGTCTTAAGGCTGATTTGAGGGGAACAGACGCCGACGCTGATGCTCAGGCAGACTCTGGTGCCGTGGCGGCTGACCACGTGATCAGCAACGGCCAGCCAAAGCGTCTCGTGAGCTACGAGGAAGGTTTGACGGTGGCGAAAGAGATCGGTGCACTCAGATACTTGGAGTGTTCTGCCATGAAGAATAGGGGAGTCAACGAGGTGTTCACCGAGGCAGCGAGAATCGCGCTTACTGCCAAGCCCAAGGGAGCGAATACTGGTACCGCTGCTCCGTCCGACGCTGACAAGGGGGGTTGTATCATTGTGTAATCTAGGATCCGGGGGAGAGAGCGACGAGACAGAGACAAAGGAAACCACACGCACTTACTTCAAACATTCGCGTTTCTTTGAGTCGACAACAACCTCTGCTTTTATTACTCCCCTCTATCTTTATAATTCGACTGATGTTTTTCTAGTGTAATCGATAACTACAGTACATGCATGTACTTGATAAATTTTTTTTTTTCTTGAACTTTTTTTTTTTTTTTGGTGTATGCTTCTTCATAATTTACACTACTAGTAACAAGGGACTTGAAAAGCTTCCATCTAAGACTCCTCCTGTCTGTGCGTGCCGAACGGGTTTGCAACAAACTGATGCGGCGCAGTGATGTTGAAGCTTTGCGAAGAGTTGGCCTCAAACCGCGTCGGCGACCCCATTGCACTCCGCGACGGACTCACAGTGATGCTACGAACCGGACTGTGCGCTGAGTTTCGCGATGCCTCTCTGTGAAGACTGTGGGCGAGATCTCTATTAAATCCCCGCGTTGGACTTCTGTGGGAGCTGCTGATCGAATTGCGAGACACTCTTGTAGGGCTTCGACTTGTGTCTCTCGTTTGGCTGCGCGATGGACTTTTCTTTGATTGACTCCGCGTTGGACTTCGCGAAGGACTTTGTCTGTATTGAGTTTGTTTGGGAGTCGTCGCGTCGATCGACCGTACAGGACTAGAATTCCGTGTTGGTGAAGCCGACCGACTTGTACGTTCTTTGTAGGAATCGTTGGCATTGTTGCCATACATCGAGTTCCCTGCTATGTTGCTGTTGGCATCCAGCTTAGGGAGCTCGCCTGTAGAGATGAATTCGTCCAAGAGCACACTGCTGATGGTTTTCTTGTGGAAATGGCTCTTGTTATTCGGGATGCTCACCGAGGATTGTGTCACTGCCTTTTCTGGTTCTGCCAGCGACGAGCCCGCACACGTTGATGTTAGATTCGATGGTCCACTAAGGAGCTCCTGTTCTTTTAACTGAAGAACTGAGCCTGCTCCTGCCCTTAGCTGCTGCTGCTGCTGCTGCTTCTGCAGCGCCACCTGTGGCGGTGCGTATATGTGGCTCGGTAGCGTACTCTCAGGCTTTGTGAAATCCTTCTGTAGCTCATTGTTGGAATAGCTCCTCATCAACGCCTCGAACGAGTGTGTAGATGACCGCATGGACTGCAGATCGCTTCGCGTCTTGAGAACATCCATACTGTTGCGCTCAGATCGGCCCATACGGAAGAAATGCCTGCTATCCTCTTTGGACTCGATGTCAGAGTCAAACGAATCATCGCTGAGATTCACAAACCGAGCCTGGCTTTTGGCTTTGAATCGGCGATAGGCCGACCCAAGAACAAAAGCCAAAACAAATCCGGCCACAATAGGGAGGAATATCACGTAAAAGGTACCTTGTTTGAATGCGGTCTCTTGCAAGTATGGGTTATGGATCTCTTTGGATGGTACAGACACTGATGGGGTTGCATACAGTGACGATGTCGATGACGATGACGTAGCTGTCGAAGATTTCGTCGCTGTCTTCAAAGTCGTAGGGAGGTCCGAAGCCATGGCTGAACTGTCTTGCGCGCTGAATACCTAATCACTGGCGGCTCCAGAGACTGAGCGGTCTAGTCCAAACCGTGCTATGTGATCTCCGTGGTCTGGCGGCTGTTGCTTTCTAACACGCCTAAAATTTTCCAAAGCTTCGGATAAATCTTAAGAAAAAGACTGTTGCTTATTGCTACTGGATCTCAGAGGCGTACCTTGGCTTGCTGAATTTGACAGATCGTTCCTGTCTTTCGAAATTATGAAGAGAAAGAAATCTACTCTATTTACAACTTGCCTAAACAAGTAATAACTGGTGCGCCAAAAAAAAAAAAAAAAAAAAAAAAAACCTTGCCCGTGCACGGCTGTGCAGTTCGTCTATACGTGTCACATGATCAAAGAGCTGTAGCATAGCTTCCTCAAAACACATTGTCGAAGATAATCCCCCCATCCTCTAAGTCATTGTAAAGAAAGTCATGCAAGATGTCAAGACTGGAGTCAGGGTTACTGCGTTCGGAATGGCTAGTGGCAGTTCCTCCGTTCTGTGGTTTTGTGACTCCGTTCATAAGCTGTATTGTCTCGTGCTTATCTTGTGACATGACTCCTGTCTCGCGGAAACCAGCACTCATTTCTGTTGGATTTGAAAGTAGATTGGCTTTTGCCGATGACAACGGAGAAGTTCCATCCTCCGAATGCACTCCTTCAAAAAAAAGCCCTTCAACAAATTTCTTCAACTCCATTAGAGGCTCGTCGTTGAACCGAGGAGAATTAGCCTGATTTTTATCTCCTCCTGAACCAAAGTCAGTTACAGGACCAGCGCTATCTCGAGCAGCTGTCTGATTGTTCCCATTGCTTTCCTGAGCATTGTCCTGTGGTGAGATTGGAGTGCTGGCCAAAAAGACTCCGCCTGTCCAGTTTCCAGACCGAATACCCGGGAATCCGTGGCTTGGCTCTTCGCCAGTGTATCCCACAGCCTCTCCGTTCTCTTGCACCTGGAAAATGTTCACTAAATTGAGTTTTTTCAAAAGCACAGAAACAGGTTCAAACATTTCAAGTAAAATTTCCGCGTATCTCTCACTAGAACTGTCGTATCTCCCGTAAGTTGACAGAGTCTGGATTGCAGCAGTCATCATGTTGAACGCATTACTATTGAGCTCATTGTTGTTCCTGAAAAGCTTGTCGTGAGGTCTCAACGTGAGTGCAAATAGGTAGAGACCAATGATCAGCCCCGAATGGAAAACCAAGTTGATCAGAACATATGGCTTGATTGGATGTACCTTATTGTTGAAGTAAAATTCCACCAGTTTCACCAGAAATAGCGAGGACTTGATGCATGAGTCGAAAAAAATCATAACAACACGGTCTTCAGAACTCTGGTCCGCAGTAGCTTGTTGGTCACCATGATTCTCCTTCAGCGTCTTGTGTTTCTTGATGATTCTGATTATTGAGTAATGGTAAAATGGTCGGCAAAGTAGCGTTATGCTGTAGAGGAAATTCAAATGAAGAAGCAGCAGAGGATGATTGAAGCTGTAACTCTTCTTCCAGTCAATCTCAGTAGTTCTGTCCACTTGGAGTAGCGGATGGAGGTCTGTAAGCCATTTTTTGAGCTGCATCATCAATTTTTTGGCTGTTGAGCTGTTCACGTTTGGTGCCTGATACACGCTGTTGTAGATTTTCGTTTGCAAAGAACATAGGGACACTAGGGCATTCTGTGCGAGTTCATTGATGTTCTCGATATGCGGTGCTGTTATCATGCGCATATCATCACAATCTGCTTCGTTGATCGAAAGAGGCCTCCCCAAAAGTATCGACGATATCCTGTCGCAAATGTATAGAGTCCTCCAAAGCTTCCGGCGGTGGATCACGTACTTCCTCTCCAGAAATGATTCGTTGACGTATCGCCTGTTGAGCCCCAAAGCCTGAGCATAACGCACTGCAGTGCCCAGATTAATCCAAGAAGTGTTTTTCTTGCCTGAGCTCTGATAGAAGAAGTAGATGAGCAAGTAGGCTTGCACACACCAGAGGTTACCGTCATCTTCAATGGAACCCATGATGTTCATTGCACTTTCAAGCAACACTTCGGGCTCGGGTTTTCTGTTGATGTAAACAGAGGAGACGTCTGCAGGCGGGGGAGAAACGGCCGCGTAAATGGAACCCACTGCCAGCACCAAATGAAGCAAACATAACTTGTTCCCTGGTGCCATGAAAGGATCATCGTAGACAGACTGTACTGTAATATTCTCAAACACATCCATGTCGAAAATGTAGCACAAGTCGTTGACGTTCTCCTTGAAGAGCCTGATGAGATAGTTGGTGTACTGTCGTGGAGGCAGTTGGACAGGGTTGTGGATAGATCTGAAACCAGGAGCATCCACAATGTTGAATCGTTTGGGATCCTTGACGAATTTGGAGCCCTTGGTGGAATCGATCTTGGCAAACAGTTTGCGGCATTGGGAAAGCCACGAGAGTGCAGAGCTTTCTCCCAAATAACGCAGATTTCCCGATTTGTCCCACAACAGTCGTGAATTATTTCCATTTTGCTGAAACGATATGGAGACTCTCTTGTTCTTTCTGTCCAGTGCCTCAGAGTGGGGAGATGGGGTTTCATGCTGAGTGTGTTTTTTCGTAGAGTGGGACCTCGAGAGACCTCTATGTTGTTCTGCAGTGGCAATAAGTTCCCTTTGTCGTGAGTCTCTGTTGTCGCTGTTTCTTTCCAGAAACGAGACACCGGATAAGGGCTGCAATTTCTGCATGTACGAGGAGATCGGAATGTCTGTGGTGGCTGAAAGTTGCGGCCTTGGAGGCAAATTGATACATTCCGGCGTGTTTCCCTGAGAACCGAGCGACGAGTTCAGAGGCGACGAGACTGTGCTCGCTCGTATAGCAGTGAAACGCGACTGCTGGATGTTGGGAAGCGGTATTTGATACTGATGCGCCGCCGGTTGAGGCAGATGATGGGACGCTGAAGAGGTCACAGGGCTCACGCTCTCGCATTCTTGCTCAGACTCGGCGCCACCCTCTGTCTTGTCCCTATAACTGGCCTTGAGGGTTCTTCTGTCCACAAATGAGTACTTACAAACGTAGCCGCGACGTTCGCAGAAGTCGCAGCGTTTGCCGCTGTCGTGTCCGTGAACGTTGATGCACTTTGTCTTTCTTTTTTTGCAATGATCGCAAGCCTGTGCCACTTTTTTCCGTTTTTCAGGTGGGACTATTCGTTTTCGTCTAGCTTTGTTTTGTTGCAATGGAAACGTCGTGATCGGCGGTCCCGTGATCCCCGCCACAACGGCTACCGTTGGGGCTTCGTTTCCATTTAGAGACATTGTTTGTCTGTGTGTGTGTGTACGTCCTATGGCAGGGCAACGGTGTCGCAATTTGCCAGTGATTTTGAGTAGTTTCCCTCTATATAATTTCATTTTTGATAACTTTTTTTTTTTTCGTGTGTGATTTAATTCTTCCTGTTCCCCCTTTTTGTTTTTTCTGCGGCGCCTTCCCCAGCCGATCTTAGTGCCGTCAGCAATAGCCGAGTGAAACCTGCGCGCGACGACGGGAGCAACTCTTGGCACGTCGATCGACCCGCTTATCTCACGCTGTCGGAAATGTGTGCGTGCGTGTGCATGCTCGTGGTGATTGTGGGGAACGGAATTATGTCTTTTAGCTCCCACGCATCGGAGAAGCAACCCAGCGCATGAGCATGGATGGATGGATGTATAAGTACTGTCAACTCCTTCGACTGAGCCAACATTGCCTTGTTGTTTGTTGTTGGCTCGGCACCAAAAACTACTCGTATTTAATAATGTTTGTCAGAAATCAGCCACAGTTGCTGGTCAAACACCTTTTAGGTGCTTCATTGCGGGCCAAATCAACGTCCAAAGTGGTGAGTTCCGTTCAAGAAGCACTCAAAGACGTCCCCAGAACGCCGTTCACCCTCCTCAGTGGCGGCTTCGGCCTGTGTGGGATTCCGGAAGACCTCATTGAAGGCGTCTTGAAAAGGCCGGAAATCCAAAACATCACAGTGGTATCCAACAACGCAGGAACCGATGGCCGTGGCCTCAGTTTGCTGCTCAGCAGCGGCCAGATCAGGAAGATGATTTCTTCTTTTCCCGGGAAAAACAAGACATTCAGCCGGTTGTACCAGGAGGGGAGAATCGCACTCGAGCTGTGTCCACAGGGAACAATTGCAGAGCGGGCCCGGGCCGCCGCCGCAGGCGTGCCGGCGTTCTACACTGCAACCGGAGTCAACACCTGGGTCGAGGAGGGTAAGCTCGTGATTAAATACGGCAGCAACGGCGAGGTTCTTGAGTACTCGAAACCGCGGGAAACAAAGGTGTTCGATGGGAAGAAGTATTTGCTGGAACACGCGATTCCCGGCGATGTTGCGTTTGTGAGAGCGTACAAGGCTGACACCATGGGAAACTGCTGGTTCAGAGGATCAGCAAGAAACTTCAACAGCGTTTTCGGTAGAGCAGCCAAACAGACCATTGTCGAGGCAGAACACATTGTCGAGCCGGGCCAGATCGAGCCTGAAAACGTGCACCTTCCGGGAGTGTATGTTTCGAAAGTGGTGCAATCGTACGCTGAGAAGGACATTGAGATTCTGACTTTGGACGACGGTAGCGACCCGGCCGAAATTGACTACTCGAGCCTCAGTCGTGCGGAGCAGCATAGAATGAAGATCGCCAAGAGAGCCTCGCTGGAGTTGCAGGAGGGAATGACGTGCAATCTGGGAATAGGAATGCCCACTTTGGCTGCCAAGCTTCTTCCAAAGGACTTGGATATCAGTTTCCAGAGTGAGAACGGAATATTGCGTTTTGGTAGCTACCCAAAAGAGGGCCACGAGGATCCCGATTTGATCAACGCAGGCAAGGAGACGGTGACGCTGAACATAGGCGCTTCTTTGTTTGGATCGGAAGAGTCGTTTGGAATGATCAGATCCGGGCGAATCGACGTGACCATGCTTGGTGGACTGCAAGTTTCTGCCACTGGAGATCTCGCTAACTGGGGGCTTCCGGGCAGAATTAACGGAATGGGCGGCGCAATGGATCTTGTTTCGAACCCAGATCAAACCAGAGTCATTGTATTGATGGAGCACAACGACAAGAAGGGCAACCCAAAAATCTTGGGAGAGTGCACGTTCCCATTGACTGGAGCCAAGTGTGTTAGTCGGATCATTACTGAGATAGCTGTTTTTGACGTGGACCCCGAGAAAGGGCTGGTCTTGGTGGAGCTGGACAAAAATACCACACTAGAGGAGCTCGAGTCACGCACCGAGGCCAGGTTTGAGGTTTCTCCGTCTCTGAAATCAATTGAGTTGTAGGGATGATAAATAGGATTTAGGAAATAGACGCGGTCACGTGATGAGCGGACTGGAAAAAAAAATCAGTGTGAAAGATTTTGAGTTTTTCAAAACTGTCTTTTTTGTATCTTTGTGGATTTCTCACCAGCAACGAATGCTAGACATTGTCCCAAACCTCCCCTACACAAGATGCGGATTTTCAGAGCGCGTTCGACAACAGGAGCCGTTGTGGCAAGACGGTTTGCGTCTGTGGTGAATGTTCGCTACATCCAATCAAAGGCTACGATCGAGAAAGATGTCCTGGCCAGATACAAGGAGAAGCTGGAGCAGAAGGCCAAGGAGATTGGCGCGGCCGACGCCGAAGAGTTGAAAGAGAAACTCAAGGATGAAATCGAACAGAAGAAGAAAGAGTTCAACAAGTTGGATCCGCTGGCCGAGCTCGAGAAGTATGAGAGAGAAGAGGCCGAAAAGCTCAAGAAGAAGAAGGCTTCAGCTGCTCCTCGTGGCCCTATAGATCCGGCCACTCCAACAGAACCATACAAGACGTTGGACTCGTTTGTAGACGTGGAGAAAATGAAAGACTTGGGTCACAAGGAGATCGAGTTTCTGTGGAGATTACGTTTCCAGAAGAACGAAAACACCCTGAGCGCGGTTGTTCCTTCCGAGACTTTTGACAGATTGCACGCGCATGCTCGGTCGAATCCGACGTTTGTTCTTCCGCTTCCGAAGGACAATGCCGAGGTCGAAAAGGATGCCCAAGTCCACGAGCCCGGCCAGACGCCTATGGAGATCCATTTTGTGCAGTGGAACTTTGTGGGTCCTCACACGACTCACGTTCTCATCACCTCTCTGGCAGAGTACAAGCTACACAAGGAGTTTGCGAGACCGCACACGACGGTGATGTTCCATCAGGAGTTGCGCGATTCAAAGGGGGTTGTTATGATGAACGGACAGGTTGAGAGCGAGGCGCCAATCACGCTGCAGGAGTCGCAGTTGCTTCTGTTGAACTTGCAACGGTTTTACGGTGGTCTGGGCGATAACAGCTCTGAGATGAGTCAGAAAAGACTGAAGCTGCTGCGTAGTTTCAACACGGGTTCGAAAGAGTTCAGCATGGAGGAGCTGATTGAGCTGGCCCAGAGCATGGAGAATTGAGCGGGGGCTGCGTATTTGTATATAGACAGTGGTGATAGTCTCTCCATCTTGAAGACTTATTCGATATGAATTACTCCGAGTAATTTTTCACGATTTTTCGCTAAAGTTGCAAAAGTTCAACTTGAAAAAAAAAATGAAAAATAAAACAGCAAGATTATCGGACTTTGGGAAGTGACATTAGAGAACATATTAAAGGCAGACAGCTCTCCAAAACGAGATGAATTCGATACGAGTCGCATACTTGGGACCTCCGGGGACGTATTCGCACCAGGTGAGTAGGGATGAGTTCATCGGATCGCACCGTTCAACGACTGCTAACACTGGTTCTCTGTAGGCCGCTAGACAACAGTTTGAGCCGTACTCTTTGAGTGCCGAGGAAACCTCGGTGATATATCTTCCACAGTCCTCGATCAATTCCTGTTTCAAGGCAATCTCCAGCGACGAGTGTGATTACTCGATTATACCATTTGAAAACTCGTCGAACGGCCAAGTTGTTCTCAGCTACGACTTGTTTCGCGACTGGTTCATCCAGGAAGACAGTCTAAGACAAAAGCTACAAGACCCCGAATGCAGTACGAGCACGTTGAGCACTGAGAGAACGCCGAACTTCACTGTGGTAGGCGAGCAGTTCGTGTCGATCCACCACAACTTCATCACGTTCTCGTCCGATTTGTCCAAAATCAACACCATTTACTCGCACCCCCAGGTTTGGTCTCAATGCAACCGTTTCTTCAAGAATCAGCTGGAAAGCAACATCAAGATCCAGAAAATCGACACTTCTTCCACTTCGAAAGCTGTCGAGATAGTCGCGAATCTGGGCACGGCGAGAGAGCGCGAGCAGACTGCAGCGATCGCTTCGCTAACTGCAAGCGAGATCCATGGCGTTCCCGTCAAGGTTTCGCAGATCGAGGACTTGAAAGGCAACACAACACGGTTTTTGGTGCTGGGGAAGAAGCCACTACCGGCACTGGCAACAGGGGCAATTGTGAACAAGGTTTCCGAGAAACGGATCTCGCTGCTTACGTTTATCATCAAGAACAACGACAACTTTGGCAGTCTGTGCGAGATCTTAGAGGTTTTCAGAAGGTTCAACTTGAACTTACAGACGATCACGACCCGGCCGTCGGTGATCACTCCATGGAGGTATGTTTTCTTTGTCGAGGTCTGGGAGGGTCCTGGCTTTGAGGCTGCGATCAGCGAGCTCGACGACAAGACTCTGGATTTGACGGTAATTGGGACTTTCAATCGCAGCGAAAAGTTTTTCCAGATGATTGATCAGGGAACCTCCTGAGACAAAGGAGTAGTTTTTTTTGTATGCACGTATTGTAATATTGTCGACGTTTGGCACTATATGTGTGATTTCGCAACTAGGGGTATGGGTCCTGTATTGTCTGGTGATGAGCTAGCTGCTCTAAAGCATCGGAGGTTCCAGACTCGTGGTGTGAGTCTCGGCGTGGAACCTGCATATGATTCCGCATTGGGAACAAATTAACATTGCTTACATTTATCCTAAACAAGGCATTTCCCGGAACCACCGACAGGGGCTGGCAGAGATGAGCTAAAATGTGGGTAGAGGCCGGTTGCACTTGTCAACGAGACCCGTTGCTATGCAGCGGGGGCGGATGGAAAAGTACATTCTATGCCGCGGCAATCAGTCAAGTCGGAGTGTTGTGGTGATGATGATGACGACATGTGATTTCACCGCAAGACATCCAGACCACGGCCAAAAGGCTTTCCCCTCCCTCCTTTTGTTTTCTTGTTTTGTTTTCCGAGTTTTGGCTAAGCACTCAAGAGCTGCGTCGTCAAGTAGCATAGAACAAGAGAAAAAAAAAAAGCACTAAGGAAAACGCAAGCCCCCCTGCAACGTTCCCATGTTGTTTACATTTTTCTTCAAACGGTCGCGGGTCCGATATGCACGATGATGTTTTTTCCCGGGGACCGCGTGCGTGTTCGGCCGCTGCTACGCGAGAATTGCCCGCGCTGAACTTTTTTTTCTCCCGAGATCTCTCTGGCGAGACCGAACAAACTAATATGTCGAGCACGTAGATCCCGCGCTGTGCGGCTATTGTTCGGCACCCAGCGTTATTGTCTCACAAGTGTAGCATAACGCGTTTTGCGTGTCTCGATTGTCCACAAAGCTGAGATCTGGAATGCGTTCCTTGAAACACGCCAACTATAAAGCGGGACAAATGTCCCAGCTAATTAATAGCACGTTTTCTCCCCCACCACGTCTTTGATTTGAACCGTTACCAATACGCAGATTTCCTATTCCACCATGCAACTGTCTAAAATCGCTCTCTGCGCAGTGCTCGCTCAGCTGGCCTCAGCAGCACCACATCCTTTCGGTCACGACCACCACAACCACGTCAAGAGAGCAGCCGAGCCAAAGGTTGTTTTCGTCACCGAAACCGTGAAGACCACTGTCATCATCAACGCCGGCGCCACCCAGGCTGTTGGCGGTGGATTCGTTCCAAGCTCTTCCTCCTCTACTCCTACTCCTACTCCAACCACCCTCAGCACCGTGACTTCAGAGTCCTCCGAGTCCGCTGAGCCAACCGAGTCGACGGAGACTGAGGAGCCAGAAACCACGGAATCCGAGGAACCAACCTCGACCGAGCCAACCTACATTGAGCCAACTTACGTTGAGCCAACCTCCACTGAGCCAACCTCGACCTCCTCCACATCCTCCACCTCCTCCACATCCTCCACCTCTTCGACCTCTTCGACCTCCTCCACATCCTCCACCACATCCTCCACATCCTCCACCGAAGAAACTTCCACCTCCTCGTCCACCTCCTCCACCTCCTCCACTGCATCTGCCACCACCTCCTCGTCCTCCAACTTTGAGGAAGAAATCCTTAACGAACACAACAAAAAGAGAGCCCTCCACGGAGTCGACGACCTCACCTGGGACTCTACCCTCGCCGACTACGCCCAAAACTACGCAGACGAGTACGACTGTTCTGGAACCCTGACCCACTCGGGCGGAAAGTACGGAGAGAACCTCGCTCTCGGATACACCACCACCGGATCTGTCGACGCTTGGTACGACGAAGGAGAGAACTACGACTTTGGTTCTGCCTGCTCGGTCTTGGACCACTTCACCCAAGTGATCTGGAAAGACACCACCAAGGTTGGTTGTGGTTACAAGTACTGCAGTGACTACTGGGGAACCTACATAGTATGCTCTTACGACCCTGCCGGTAACGTTGTTGGCGAGTGTGACACCAACGTTCTCGGGCTGGTCTGAGCATTTCTACGTCACAGCTGGCAGCAACGTTGCTGCTCCAAGTTTTCCGTTATTTTTCCCGTTCGTCTTTGTATTAGTTAATGCAGCTCGTATTTGAATAGAGTAGTAAAACATGTCTGGCACACGGTTGCAACCAGGTGGTACGTAATCGCTTATGTCATGGCCCGTCAGTGGCAGAAAAAAAAAAAGTGTGATCTTTTATTTCCTTTTATTTTTTTTTTTGGTTTCAAGGATCCCATTTCACTCCGTCGTAGTGAAAACGCCGGCATTCCACTCTCTAACCGTTTCAACTTTACCAAACTGTCTCATAGACAACTTAGACTTCTCTCGAACTAGATTGATGCATTAGTCTGGCTCCTGCTAGCTTTTTCGTCCCGTTCAGTTGCACATGACCTCGGATTCAAAGGAAGCGGCGCCCGCGGAGTCTGTTCCGGAAAAGAGAGAGGGTAAACGCGCTAGCGTTTACCAAATGGCACGCCTGGCGTTTGCCATTCTCACGTTCTGCAGTGGGTGTATCAGCATTGTTTCGTCGCAGGCAATCATCAATCTCCTGTTCAGAGCCGACGAGAAACGCAGGGCGGAGTTGATTGGGTTCACCAAGCGCAACTTTTTGATTCTCATCACCTTTATTACCAGCCTTGCGTCCCCAACCGACATCATTTTTTCCGTGGACAACAGGTCCGTTGGCTCGACCTCGGTGATCTCCAAGAATGGCAAGGCCATCCTGAGCCTCGACGACGGCGCCATTGTCATTGCCAACCACCAGATCTACTCCGACTGGATATTTCTCTGGTTCATGGCGTATCTGAACAACTGCGCCGATGATTTTTTCATCATCATGAAGAAGTCGCTGGAAAAAATCCCAATTCTCGGTTACGGAATGAAGAACTACAAGTTCATATTTCTCAGCCGAAAGTGGGAACTAGACAAAATCTACATGATCGAGCGGTTCAGCAAGCTCAGCTATCTGGCCAAACGCTGGCTGTTGATTTTCCCAGAGGGAACAAACCTCAGTCCAAACACCAAGCCGCGATCCGACAACTACATCAGACAGAAGGGTTATCAGTTCAAGATGAAACACGTCATGCTTCCTCGAATCAAGGGCCTCTACCTCTCATGCAAGTACATGCGGGCCAGAACCAGCAAGATCTATGACTTTACAATGGCGTACAGCGACCACAAGCCCGAGGAGTATGCTCAGGACATCTTCACGCTGTCCACCATATATCTGCACGGTAAAGGTCCTAAGCAAGTGCACATCCACTTGAAGGCTATCGACACACACGAATTAGACGGCTGCACGTTTGACCGCAATGCCACAGAAGCGGAGGAGGAGCAAGACATGGCCAGGTTTGAGGTCTGGTTGGTTGACCTTTGGTTGCAGAAAGACCGGCTCATGGACCGCTACTATGAGACCGGAAGCTTTGTGACCGAGACGGAGGACACCACTACGATCAAACTTGCGTTGCGGAGCAAGTTCGAGATTCTGAACGTCTATGTGATACCATTTGTTGCCTTTAGTTTGGGCTATGCGATCTTCAAAGTTATATTCACGGCTTTTTGAATAAACTTTTTCCTTGTTTCTGGTGTATTTGATGCATGTGATTTTTTCTTTTTTTGTATTTATTTCTTCCCCCCGATAAGCCTAAATTGAGAAAATTAATTCACGGCCCTCAAATCGCGTTTCTTAATTGCCCTCGAAAAACAGTACTTGTTTTGTGGAGAAAAAGTTGATTGTTTTTTTTTTCCCACTTGTTCTCTTCTACAACTTGAAGTTATAATTTTGACAATTCATCTTAGTACGATCATAGATAGACCAACCCGAGGAAGACCATGGGCCACGAAAAATGATGAAACGAATTCAAACAAAACAAACACAGAAAACGAAATTGTTCCCGTCTTGAAACCCACTGTGACCGGTTCCTCGAAAACGAGGTGATCAGATTAGACTTGGGCATCAAATAAATAGACAAACCAGCAAGGTGAAGAGACCCATGAGTCCAGAAGTCTTTCTCAGCTGCGATGCTGCTCCACCCTCCAAAACAGAGATAGAAGCAGTGGATTGGCCGCCTTCTGTTTGGCTGGATGTCGAGTACTGCAAAGTAGACAGAGTGGTTGCTTCCGCTGTCTCCGAAGTGCCACCGATCTCGGTGGTGCTAGCCGCGTTGTCTGAGGCGCTTGTGACGTCAGACGCTTGGCTTGTGGAAGGCACCGAACTGTCTTGATCAGTTGCAGAGCAAATCGTGACCACGTTGGTCACGACTTGGCTCAGAGTGGTGGTATAGGTTCCCTCAGGTCCCGTTGCGGTACTCGTAACGAGCGAAGTCACAAATTCGGTGCTGAACGTTGTTCCAGCTGTCTCAACGGCGACCGCTGGGCCACCAGCACTGTCGGTGCTGAAGTCGCTAGCTTGAGTTTGTTGAAGTCCGCCGCTCGCAGTGCTTGGAACAACAGGAGTCACGAATCCAGTGCTGAGGTCGCTAGTGTGAGTCTCGTGAAGTTCACTTGCAGTGTTGTCGCCGGTGTAAGTTTCTTGAGGTCCGCTTTCAGTGCTCGAAACAAGTGAAGCCTCGGTTCCGGTGCTGAATGTGGTTCCAGAAGTCTCCTCAACAGTCTCGGCAGTGAAGCTTGCAGCGTTCCCGTAGCTGAACGCGGATCCAGAAGTTGATTCAATGGCAGCCGATGTGACAGTTCCAATGGACTCTGTCTCAGGACCAATAGTGACAACGCTTGTCATGATTTGACTGATGGTGGTGACGTAAGTTCCTTCAGGACCGGTTGCAGTGCTTGTGACCAGAGATGTCACCGTCTCGGTGCTGAAAGTTGTGCCAGAGAATTCTTCACTCGTTTCGAACGTATCACTCTCAAGAGAAACAGTGCTGCTGTGAGTAGCTTCAGCTCCGGTTGCAGGACTAGTAACAAGGGACGACGAAGCAACTTCAGTGCCAGACGTTGAACCAGCAGTTCCCACAGTGACACTCTCAACAGATCCGGTCTCCGTTGCCGCGCAGATAGTGACGACATTAGTCACGGTCTCGCTGACAACAGTGGTGTAAGTTCCTGCAGGTCCAGTTGCAGTGCTCGTGACAAGGGAAGTCACAGTTTCAGTGCTGTACGTCGTTCCCGAAAACTCCACAGTGTTGATCGAAATCACACCACTCTCGGTGGAAAGTGGTGAAGTTGGCGTTGCGACTGCAAGCGTCGTGGTGATACCTTCAGTCGATGATGTTGCGGAGATTGTCTCACTGTAAGTGGATTGGCTGTGTTCACCAGATGTTCCGCTGGTGGTTCCAGAAGTCTCGACAGTAGTTGAAGCAGTCAGAGCACCAGAAGTTTCACTGATCGTTGAAACAACAGACTCGCTAGGAGTTTCACCGGTTGTTTCAGAGGTAGTGCTCGAAGGAGTCTCACCAGGAGTTGCCTTTGAACTAGAACTCTCGCTAGATGTGCCACCAGTGTTTGTGATGGATGCAGAAGTCTCAACTGTTGCAGCTGAAGTGGTGGAAGAAGTCTCGCCGGTTGCAGCGCCTGAGGTGACAGTCGAAGTCTCCTGCGTCGACGATGATTCGTACGATTCTGTTTCTGAAGTTTGTCCCGTTTCTGAAGTGGAGATAGTCAAAGAAGTTCCGCCGTAACTTGTTTCGGCTGAGCTCGACTCTGATGCAGTTTGGAAAGTGACAGTTGGAGTCGAACCAGACGTGGTTGTCGTTGAAGTTTCCGCTGTTGGAGTCAAAGTTGTGCCCGTCTCAGAAGTTGCACCAGAAGTCTCAACGTTTGGTGGGGTAACTGTGGTGCCATAGGATGTACCTTCGGAGAAAGTTGTTTCGAAGGAGGTATAACCGGATTTTGTTGTCTCAATCGAACTCGAAATGGTTGAAAATTCACCAGAAGTGGATGAAGATGCAGTTTCCGATGGGGTCGCCACGAATTCCGAGCTTCCGAAAAAGGCAGTCGACACGGTTGAGCCACCAATGGAAGAGTTTGTCCAAGTAAAGAAAGTGGAGCTCGACTTAGCCAAGCTTGATGTGTCTGTTCCCGAAGAGAAAGAGAACTCGGTGGAGATGGAACTTGGGGTTGGCGAACCAGGCCATTGAGTGGCACTGGTAGATGTTGATGCTCCTGGCACTGGTGATGTCTTTGAGGAGGTGACTTCTCCAGATGAGCTCAGACCGACCACAGGGCTAGTAAAGCTCTGGGAAGTTTCCGAAGCTGAGAAGCTCACAGAAGTTGAGATGCTCAACGATTCAGATGATGCTGGAGTTGAAGAGCCAGGTCTGCTTGTGTAACCAGATGAAATGGATCCACTAGATGATTCTTGGAAGCTCGATGAGCTGGAAGCAGCTGGAATACTAGATGATCCAGAAACAATTGAGACGACTGATGAGCTAGAAGCAATTGGGATGCTGGAAGACTGAGACAAGGCTGGAACAGTCAACGACTTTGAGAAGCTCGACGAGCTGGATTCAAAGGAAGCACTCGAGTAACTGGAGAGTTCCGATGAACTGGAAGCTAGGGGCAAAGTCGATGAGCTCGAGACAGTTGAGAGACTTGAAGACTCGGAAGCAACAGGAACACTCGAAGATGCGGAAGACTCAAGGACGCCAGATGACTTGGACGTGAATGAAGCACTCGAGGATCCTGAAGCAGATGGAACACTCGAAGATCCCGAAGCAACAGGAGTAGTACTCGAAGAAGCGGAATATTCAGGAACGCTCGAAGATTCAGAAACAACAGGAACGCTAGATGACATGGAAACGAACGAAACACTCGAGGATCCGGAAGCACAAGGAACGCTCGATGACTCGGAGACGTATGGAACACTCGAAGAAGTCAAAACAGCTGGGACACTCGAGGATTCAGAAGCGACAGGAGTGCTAGATGATTTGAAGATGAATGGAATACTCGAAGATCCCGAAGCACTTGGAATAGTTGAAGATTTAGATTCAACAGGGATGCTCCGAGATTTGGAAGCAATTGGAACACTCGAAGATTCAGAAGCAACAGGAACGCTTGAAGAAGCAGAAGATATAGAAACACTCGAAGACTCAGAAACGCTAGAGGATCCGGAACCGATTGGAACACTTGAGGATTTCGAAATGTTTGGAACACTCGTCGACAAGCTCGAAGACTCAGCTGGAACGCTTGAAGAACCCGATTTTGTCGCGGAGCTTGTTGTTTTGCTCAAAAACTCAGAGGAGAGGGAGACACTATGGGATCCTGAAGCGAACGGAATGCTGGAAGAACTGGAAACAGTCGAACTAGCCGAAGATTCAGGCACCGTGGAAGGAGAAGCACTTGAAGTTCCTGGTGTGGTAGAAATTTTCAAAGTGGATGGGATGCTAGATGATCTTGGGGTACTCAAAGAGCTAGATTCGACGGAAACGCTGGAGACTGGGTAGCTTGAAGAACTCGAAGCAGCTGGAACAGTGGAAGAACTTGCAGATTTTCCAGTGCTAGATGTACCATGGAAAGAGGAAGTTGTGACAACTGGAATGGTTGAAGAACTCGAATTGGTCGAAGAGCTTTTGTGACTTGATGAAGTCACGTGGCTGGACGAATGTGAAGCACTAGAAGATCCAAACTCACTCGAGCTTTCAGAAGAAATCGAGTAGCTAGACGACTTTGGAACACTCGATGTGGTGAACGAAAGCGGAGTACCCAATGAATGCGTGTGTCCTGTCTTGGTGAAAGGCTGTTGTGGTGTACAGATGGATGATAACTGCACTCCAGAAGGCCAGCAGTATAGCGGAGTATCAGCAAGAGCATTTCCCTGTTGATCTGATTCGCAGCCCATGCTGTAAGAATAGGATGTCTCATAACTCCAAGTGCTCTGCTCGCTTGTGGAGACGCCGGCACCGGAAAACCATTTGTATTCGACCTGAAGTGGCGTGACACATAATTTATCACCGACATTGTCTGCGGTGATGACAACAGAAGCTTCCCATTCAGTGGCATCGTTGATGAGACTGATATTAGATTCTCTTGAGAACAAAACCAATTCAGACATATCTGGAGAGTTGAGACCAGTGATCTTCAGCTCTCCCAAGTTGGAGATGTCCAGATACTCTTCGGCCTCGAAATGCACTGTCACCTGGTACTCGTTCATTTTGAGCAACTCTTTGACATTCTCGATCGATATGTTGGCGGGAGGGTACTTGTGACCTCTCTTGGATTCAAAGTTCAAGTTGGAGCATTCCGGCTTGACAAACATGGAAGGCACCTCACAACTGATGGAATAAGATCCTGTAGAAGATGGGGACTCTGACGGTTTGGATGTGATTGAGCTCGTTGAGAAAGTCTTTGTGGTTGGGAATCCACTGCTTGATCTCTCACTGTGACTCGAAGAGGTTGAAAGAGTCGAATGGCTAGAGCGAGTTTCCGAGGTTGAGACTGTCGAGTGATGCTCTGTTGTGCTCGAAGAGTGGAAGGTGTCACTTGACGATTCAGGGTGGGTGGAAGTAGTTGAAGTCGTGGACTTGACCGACTTGGTGCTCTCCGACGAACTGGAACTGGAAGAGTGTCCCACAGTCCTGGAAGACTCGGTAGTCTCTAAGCTGCTCGAAGAACTCGAGGAAGTGGTTGAGAAGGTCGAATGCTTTGAGGTGTGGCTCGATTCACTAGTGCTTGCGCTTGATGAAGTGGCAGAGAAAACGGAGGAGCTGTGAGTCTGAGAAGCAGAAGAAGTAACTGATGTACTCAATGAGCTAGAAGTGCTCGAGGACTTGGTTGACTTGGTCTCACTCGTTGTCTCAACAGAGCTTGAAGTTTTCGAAGTGACTGGAATCGATTCGGAACTGAAACTGCTCGAGGATTTCGAAGTGACTGGAACTGTTTCAGAACCAGAGCTGCTCGAGGTTTCCGGTATCGACGACGTTGAATGTCCGTGAGTACTCGAAGAACTCGAGACCGTTGAAGACTCAATCTCGCTAGAAGTTGTAGAGGTACTGCTTTGAGGTCTAGGACTTGTTGCGTGGCTCGATGTGCTGGAAGATTCTGTGGTGCTGGAGGCTTCACTGGAGCTTGAATGGACTGAAGAATGCGTACTGGTCGAGTGTGTCGAAGTGCTCGATGCTTGACTGGTACTAGATTCAACAGAAGATGGGGAAGATTTCGGAACAGTTGGGACGGTAGTACTTGATGACTGACTCGAGCTTGCACTGGAGCTATGAGCTGAGCTGCTTTCTGTACCCGATGACAGGCTTGATGTGCTTGCGGATGTTGATGTGATTGAGTGAGAAGCTGCGCTGCTTGTGACTGTTGTGCTTGATGCACTCTGAGAGCAAACAGAGCTCAACTCTGACCCAACAGGCCAGCAATACAAAGGAGAATCTGCTTGAGCGTTGATTTGGTCCTTTGAAGTGCATCCCGTTAGGTAGTCATACGAAGAAGAGTACTTCCAGGTACTTTCCTCACTAGTTGAAACTCCAGCGCCCGAGAACCAATCGTATTGGATTTGGAACGAAGGAACACATGCCTCTTCACCACTAACAGCAGCATTGACCACCACAGTGGCGTACCATTCACCAGCATTGTCGATCTTGTACACCTTTGAGTTTCTGGAGAACAGAACGACTGTGGAAGATTCAGGCGAGTCCAAACCAATGATCTTAACCTCTCCCAAGTTGGAGATGTCAAGACTGGAAGCACACTTAAAGTGGATGGTCACCTCATACTCATTTCCGTAAGCCAGTTTCACGACATTCTCCACTGTGATATCAGCAGCAGGATAACTAGATCCGCATTTGGTTGTGAAGTCGAGCTCAGCACAAGCAGGAGTGACAATGGTTGAAGGTAACTGGCAAACGGAGGAGTAGGTACCAGTGACAAACGAAGAAGATGGGGTAATTGCGGTGACCGAAGCAGAGGTGATGTCACTGGTGATTGAGGAAGAGCTTGAAATGAGTCTCGAAGTAGTTTCGCTTGATGAAACGATCTCTGAAGATTCAGTGTTGACAGTCGTGTGATGATCAGAGGTTGGATGGTTCCAAGGAGTGGTGCTAGACTCAGTTGTGGACTTCGAGCTTGATTCAGTGGTTTGGCTCTCAGTGCTTGAAGGCTTCGACTTTGTCGAAGTCTGTTCATGATGGTCAGTTGTTGGAACACTGGTTGAGTCGGTAGAACTTGAAGTATCATGGTGGTGATGGTCCTGAGTTTGGCTAGTCTCGAAACTAGTGTGACCCGTTTTAGTATGGTGAGTTTCAACAGGAGTGGTGTTGCCAGTGGTTGTGAATGAATCGCTGCAACTTGATGTCTCTGGAACTGTTCCGGTTTCGTGGCCTGGAGTACTCGACGAGGTGATCTTGCCAGGAGTGAGCGAAGTGGACTCGACGGGGACACTTGAACTCGATTTCACAGGAGTGGTTGACTCCACTTCAACAGGAGTGGACGTCGAGGACTCGGCAGGGGTACTTGAAGACTCAACAGGAGTACTCAAGGAACTTTCGACAGGAGTTGTTGCGCTGTGTTCAACATGGGTGGTTGGGGTGCTTTCAACTGGAGTGCTCGAAGAAACTTCAATAGGTGTGGTTGGGGTGTGCTCAACTGGACTACTTGAAGACTCAACAGGGGTGCTCGAGGACTCAACTGGTGTAGTAGAAGAAACTTCAACCGGGGTTGTCGAAGAGTATTCGACGGGAGTGCTCGAAGTGACTTCAATAGGGGTGGTTGAAGACGACTCAACAGGAGTACTCGACTCAATATGGGTAGTTGGAGTGTGCTCAACAGGAGTGCTCAAAGATTCAACAGGAGTGCTCGAGCTTTCAACCGGAGTACTTGAAGAAACTTCAATGGGTGTGGTTTGAGTGTGTTTGAGATGAGTGCTCGAGGTTTCGATAGGAGTGCTCGAAGTGAGTTCAACAGGAGTCGAAACTTCAACAGGGGTCGTTGAGGAAACTTCAATAGGAGGTGTCGAGGTGACTTCGACAGGAGTGGTTGAGGAGACTTCGACAGGAGTTGTCGAGGAGATTTCGACGGGATTGGTTGAAGTCTCTTCGACGGGAGTACTCGAAGTGAGTTCTGCTGGGGTAGTTGAGGAAGTCTCGACGGGAGTACTTGGATACTCAACAGGAGTAGTCGAGGAAACTTCAACAGGAGTAGTCGAGGAAACTTCAACAGGAGTAGTCGAGGAAACTTCAACAGGGGTCGTCGAGGAAACTTCGACAGGAGTTGTCGAGGACATTTCGACAGGAGTGGTTGAAGTCTCTTCGACGGGAGTACTCGAAGTGAGTTCTGCTGGGGTAGTTGAGGAAGTCTCGACGGGAGTACTTGGATACTCAACAGGGGTAGTCGAAGTGACTTCAGCGGGAGTGGTTGGAGTATATTCAACGGGAGTGCTAGAGGTTTCAACGGGGGTAGTCGAAGTGAATTCAACAGGAGTTGAGGTAACTTCAACAGGAGTACTCGAAGTGACTTCAACAGGAGTACTCGAAGAGATCTCAACAGGAGTACTGGATGCAGTTTGGGAGCACGCGGAACTTAACTCAGATCCAATAGGCCAGCAGTACAAAGGAGCATCTGCTTGAGCGTTGTTCTGGTTATCTGAGGTGCAGCCGGTAAGGTAGTCATACGAAGAAGAGTACTTCCAGGTACTTTCCTCACTGGTTGAAACTCCAGAACCTGAGAACCAATCGTATTGAATTTGGAACGAAGGAACACATGCTTTCTCGTCGCTGACATCGGCGTTGACCACAACAGTGGCGTACCATTCGCCAGCATTGTCGATCTTGTAAACGTTTGAGTTTCTGGAGAACAAAACGACTGTGGAAGACTCAGGCGAGTCCAAACCAATGATCTTAACTTCTCCCAAGTTGGAGATGTCAAGACTGGAAGCACTTTTGAAGTGGATTGTCACTTCGTAGACATTGTCTTGTGCTAATTTCACGACTTCTTCCACAGTGATATCAGCAGAAGGATAACTAGATCCACTTTTGAAGTTGAAGTTCAAATCTGGACACTCTGCAGTGACCAAGGTTGAAGGCAGGTTACATTCTGTATCATAAGTGCCTGTGACACATGAAGCAGAACTTGAGGCTGCGGAAGAAGAGACTTCGTTTGTTGTCTCAGTCTGATGACGAGCGAATAACCTTCCGGGAAACGGAATGGCTTCCACGGAAGACAAACAAGCTGTCGATAGGACAAGTGCTTTCAAAAATCGAGAGCCCATATCCAATTGCAACTAGTTAGTCTTAAAAAACAGTGCTCTGTTCAGTTGAAGGTTGTGACGAAAGTATGAGAGTGAAAACGCATGGAATCAAAAGGGCGGAATCTGGTTGCTATATAAGTCTGATGCCTCACAGGCGAGTGCCGACTCAACATCATAATGGCTTGACAATCGGCCTTGTATCCCAATTAGGATTCGCTTGTGAAGTGACGGGTTGCGAGGCGAAAAGAGCTACCGCCTGGGGGATATGACGCAGAAAGTGATAAAATTATTCAATGCAGTTTCCCTTTAGTCGTGGTACATCGAAGGGCGTCTGCACGTCCACGCATCCTGCATGTCTTTATATCTCCATATCTCCAAGGCATGAAGGTGGCCGCTTTGTGGGGCGTTTTGCTCAAACCATGGTGTGTACAATGAAATCGCAGCCACTGTCGCCAAGAAAACGGCGTCTGAAGTTTCTTACCAGCTATTTACATGAACAAAGCTTCTGATCAGTAGCTGTTCAAGCATGCTGGGTTTTGAATTGGTTGAGGCGGTCGTGTATAAAAGGTATTGGCTGTTGATATTTCTTGGCCGTTGTCTAGAAAGAAAAAAAAAGGATTAATAGCCGTTAGGGCGAATCTGCAGCAACTTCTGCATGGAACGCAGCGAGGTTTGTGCATTTTGAATGGGGTTTTCGCCTCATGCAAAAGTGAGATCACTTTACGAGGCAATTGGGTTTGCCGAAATCTGTGCACCCTTCTTCGTTGCCAAGCTACACAAAGCAGAGAAAGGGAGGTCAAAAATGTCCGAAAAAAAATTCACGATTGTTAAATGACGTATGGAGGTGAGATCTCGATGCAACTTACTATGACTGTTGAAATGTCGCGACTGTAAAACCAGATCCTGCGGGGTGTACCCGTTTGGGCCATGTGTACATGGTATATGTGCCGAATGATACTGCAGTTGTGCGTCGAACAGCGAGAATGTGTTTAGGTTTGTAAGGCGGACTTGTAGCGATGTGTGGACCTAGTGCTGGCCATATGAGGCGTCTTGGTGTGTGAGCGTTGAATACTCGCTGTTGAGGCTTAGCGAAAAAAATCTATGCATGAGGCGGGTGTACAGAATTCGAGCGAAGATGATGCCAAGTTTCGAGGTCGATAAGGGCAAGTACTTGCAGATTGCAAGCAGCGTGACGTTCTCCGGTATTGTGTTCGCAAAGCGTTTGCCGAGGTAAGAGTTTTGAAGTGCAGTCAATGTTACCGCACCTATGGCTGGCTGTCTTTATTTTGCCGGTAGATGCGCGAGGCGGATTAAAATTTTTCTTCTGCATAGATTGTTCTACTCGACGCATGCTGCACAGAACCGTCATTCCAATTTTTGTTCAGTCAATAAGCGAGATCGTTGAAAGTTGTAGCGAGGCGACATATCAGCCTCACAGCGGGGCGCCCGATGCGGCAATCGCTCCAACCGAGACCTGCTGTTGTGCTTTCTTCGGTGGTACACAACCTACGATGAAGAAGTTTGAAGATTTCGCCGAATCGTTGAATGGCCAGGCGACTGAAAATTGCTCGTTTTCGATACTTCTGCAGAAGGTCCTCGTTCAAGGTTTCCAAATCTCCGACGTCTCCCACTTACTCGGCAATCATTCAGTCAAGAAAGTGTGTACATACGTGGGGCGGAAAACTTCCTTAGTTCCTTTGAACGCTTGCTACTTAAAAATAAAAAAAACTCTTGGTTTGTGAGACACAGCGATTCTTTGTGGTGAAAGAATTAAAAATAAAAAAAATAATCTTTAAAATTGGGCTCGGCTATGTTTTTGCAATATCTCCAATGCACAGACAACGCAGCTTGATTTGTTGTCAATAGAACTCGCCCGCTCAATCAAGGAAGGCTTCCCAACCTAGCATGTTAAGTGGCCGCGCGTAATAGTATTTGGAGTACCCAGTTCTTTGGTCATCGTCGTCGTACTCATTAGCAAGCTCCTCTGTCCCTGAAACAACTTCCTTGCCCAAGTCAATGTCAGTCCCGGCACCCGTTCCGCGAAACGTAATTTGGGGCATGATCACCACATCGTTGACCTGCGTCGGCCCGATGGCGAGGCTCAAAAGTCGATACGAAACTGCATCATTTGTGGCTGGCCCCACAATTCCTCCTGCTGGCTGGTCGCGGTCGCTGAGCTCAATCCTGTAAATAAATGGGTTTCTCAAATCATTGAGATAACCAAACAACGTATCTGTGAAAATCGACTCACCTGTACATTGAATCAGCGGCTCACCGTTGCTGTCGAGACTTTCAAAGGCATGGGACCACGCAATGCTGTCGCTGCTGCCCTCAATGAGGCGGTGGTCATTATAGGCCATGTACGTAATGCGCGCGATCAGCTTTGCAAGAAATGGATGGTGTGACTTCGCGCGGAAAAGCTTATTCGAAACGGTGAGTCTTCTGTTGTACAACAAGGTCCAATTCTCGTCATTGTAATCGGTCGAAATCCCCACCACGAGGCGGGCGCTGCGCAATTGAGACTCGTACCAGTATTTGAGAGGTTTGGCGCAGATCGTGTCAATATCGGCATACATTCCGCCGTTCACGAAAATCACCAGGTATTTGAGAAACTCAAACTGCAGCCTCCGATCTGGCAGTCTGTGCAACGCATCCAGCACCTCTGGCACACTGTCTCGGAAATAGTCAACTGCGAACTTTTCTGCGTCAGCCATTGATAGCAGGTTGTGATTAAAATTATCGTTCACGCTGCGCCACCTTTCAATGTGGCGCAGTGTGGCGGTGGGAAATCGCTTGTCGTCCGACCTCACAGTCCACAGCTGCCAAATACTATTTTCGATTTCTCCGTGTCGGTCGTAAGGAAAATGGTGGGCAAGACGCGCTTCAATCGTGTACATATCCTTTGTGTTCATGCGTGGAGAAGTAGGCCGCGGAACCACTGTCGAATTCCATGGCAAGTACAAACTGCTGAAGGCTGCCGATGCCCCCTGCTGCCGCAGTGAAACGTTCACCACCACTATCAGCAGCATTGCAGAGAGAATCACGTACCGATACCAACGGCGCGAGGGCGCAAACCGAGTTAGTCGCATAGGGATCGATGGTGAGCTCGTGAGTTTTGCTGCCGGCACGTCATAGCTACCAAGCTGATCATTTTGGTGTGACATGTTGACTGTTGAAAAGGAACGCGCTACCCTCAAAAGCAGAATGCCTCTTCTAAGTCAGGATATCTCTTATCTAATAACAAGGTTTCAAGAACACACCCGCTTCTCTGATCCAGACCTCGGTTCTATTGTCTCTCCTCGACTTGCCTTCCAGTAAGCATAAGATCCCTTTCCCCTTTTGAAACTTCTCCAGAAATAAAATAGTTTCATTTTTCAGGCTGTGAAACAAAGCCCAGAAAAACAAAAATCCCAATCAACTGATTTTCCCCACAATTTTGAGGATAAAAAAAGATTAAAATTCGAGTACTGAAAAACTATTTTTCAATGCAATCATTCATTCAATACATAAATACTTTTACCTAATTGCCCTCCATCAGACTCAAAAGCTGCTGGTAGTTCTCGTACATCTGCATCAGCTCTGCCATAGTTAACTGCTCGAAAGGCTTGTTGTCAAACCGATCAAACCTGGCGAATCTCTCGCCAGAAACCTTTTCGCTCGGCCGAGGCTCGCCTAATGAGTTGCCTCGGCTCCGATTCTTCACGTTCTCCAACGCACTCTCAAGCGAGTTGAAAATCCCAAAGCTGTTGCGGTGTTCTAGTTTGCCGGTACCGACCCCGCCACCGCCGCCGCCGGTCGCAGGAGTCCCGAAAAGACCGCCATTTATCAAACTAGCTGTCCGGCTGCGCATCTTGGCAGCAGGAGCAGGTGGAGGCGCCGAAGAACATGAACCTGTCTTGCCCTTGTTAGCATTCGCAGCTGTTGTTGCGGCCGTTGCGGCAGCTGAAGCTGCAGCCACTGCCGCGCCAGTAGTGGCACTGTCACCGACTCCCTCCACATGCACATTCAACGATGAACTAGACGACGACGCGCTGATGGGCCGGAGAGTTTTCATCACGCCACCCATGCTATTGGTGAACTTGGTCAGGAACTTGTCCTGTGCGTTGGGCGAGGATACAAGAGAAGCCGCTGAACCAGTGTGAGAAGCTGTGCGCACAAGAGTGGAAGAACTTGACGCTGTTGACGTCTCGTCTGCAGGAGCACAAGACCCTTGAGGCAGTTGCAACAAAGAATTCGACCGCGAGTGTTGCTGGTCGGTATTTGTCGACGAGACATTGGTGGAAATGGACGATGTGGGCGTGATTCTAGGGTCTTCAGGCTTGACGACGGGAGGTGACACAGAAAGACTTGTCTGGGCAGCAGCGTTTTCTGCAAACTGCTGTTTCGTAGACTCCAAGAAGGAATCCTCGTACTCGCTCTGCTCGCCAATATGGTTGAGCCATGACACCTTACCAATGATGTTCCGTATGCTGGAATCGACGGCCGTGCTGATGTTGCGTAGGCCTTGGTCGGCGTGATAAAGTGGCGAGAATTCGTTGGACGATAGCAACGAAAACCGAGTTGTATCGAGCAGAAAAGACGATGTGCTGTTTTTGAGGGGTGGAGGTTGCAGTGTGCCTTGTTTCAACTTGTACTTGTTTACCTCTTCATCAATAGACTCAATAACGAGCGGAGTCGAGAGAACCTCGACAGGTGCAGGCTCGGTTGTGTCTTCGTCTTTCTTTGGCAGAGCAATATCTAGGTTCTCCAGAGTCACACTTGCAAGATACGACACACATGCCTCGAGATTGGTGAGAACGTACAAAAGCTGTCCTCTTTCCTCGTCATTTCCTTCAAAAATGAACTCATTTCGGAACCTTTTGATGAGTTGTAACTGTGACACAAGCGAATGGGTCTGTAGGTCTTCAAGATGGATCACCGAGTAGATGAGAACAGGTAGATAGACGTCGGTGTTGAGCGGGCTCTGTGTGGAAAGGTCTCTGATCAGTAGACTGAGAAGTTTGTGGATTTTGAACAGATGTTTGAGCTTGAGGGTAGGCGAGCGCTCGGCGGTGAAGACCTCGAATTGAGGAAGAATGGACTGTTCGAGTCGACTCTTGAAAACAGTCTCGTCAAAGGGAAGATCAATGTCGAGATGGCGGAACGAGACGCCGAGCTCGCGCAAGCGGTTGAGTCTCGCTGCGAATTCTTTATTGATTCTGGTTTCATACTCGTCGACTACGATACCCTTGTCCGGGAACATGATGGCGGAGTAGAATCTGTCGCACAACAGACGTTCGATGAGCAGGTTATACTTGTAGGTGAGATGGTTTTCGGGTCTTTTCAGATCTGTGAGCTCTGTCTGTGCATTTTGTGCGAGGTATTCAAGTGATCTGGTGTTGAAGTCAGCGTAAAAGGTCTGGAATAGCTCTGCGATCTCAAAAGTTGCGAGAGGCTTGGAGAACCTTGGCTCTCTGAGAAACTTGAGGAAGTTTTGCAAGCTTCGGAGGAGAGGAGCGGGGAGTTCTTCCTCCGAAGCAACCTGGAACGAATCGAATCCTTCTTCCGGAGCACTGTTGTCTGTTCCGGATCCTATAGCTGGCGATTTGGGAGGCAGAGAAGATTCTCCGATTCGCGGCTCAGCCTCCAGAGAGCCCAGTGGGGCGTCCAACTGGGCATCCGAATGAGCGTCCTGAGCGCCTTCTGCCTCGTACGAGCTGAGGATGGCTGTGCTGGACTCCCAGGAGTGTTTTGTAGGCGGTGTGTGAAACATGGGAGGGGATGTTGGCGCTGAATCAGAATCGTGTTTCGGGAAGAAAAGAGGGTAACGGGAGTGGCGGGAAACTGGAGAATGGGGGCTTGACAAACGCAAGAAAGAGGCGATCTCGTGCTCAGAGCTGGCACCGCACAATGTAGAAGCTATCTAAGGGAGCGCTGCTACTGTACGGATTGCTGAGTATGAGGGGGAAAAAGAGAGGGGGGCAAAATGAGTAGAAATTTTTGCAGTGCGAAATGCGAGGCAATGAGCGAACAAAAGACCCACCCACTGTGAACGAGCGGAGCGAGCAAACGAGGCGGTGGCACGTGTTGGCTGGCGGACAGTAACCAAAGACAAGAGAAACGTGCGCATGTCTGGCAGGTGGTCTACGAGGCTGGCGAGATTCCGATCGTGGGAGAGGCCAAATGATGAGCGATACAAGCAGCCAGGTCCGCGTCGATCGACGTGAGAATGTGTGGTTTTGCAATACAATAGTTTTTTTTCGCTTATATAAGTGGGCAGTGGATCTGTCTATCTGTCAGAAGCAGGCGGGGACGAAGAACGCGGAACGCGGGACATGGGACACGAGACGCGGGGCACGGGACGCGGACACCAACGAGTTGCAAAGCAGCAGAGGGGGGCCCCGGGAGAAGCCTGATTCGACGAAATCGCCGGGATCTGCTATGGCGAGCCTAGCATCACCAAATCCTCCCGCAATCCAACCCCTTTTTGTCACAATTGCTCGTAAACTGTCTCTCTCCCCATTGGGAAAAAAGGCCGAGTCCGAAAAATTTATTATAAATTGACCACATTTCCCACAATTTGCCCACTTTGTTTCCCTCTGCTTACACCATCGACTATGTCCGACCTCGAAAGAAATGACGTTGATCCTTCCTCCGCACGCCCCTCGTCGCCACCCTCGCCTCCGGTTTCCCGCAAGCTCTCCAACGAGGAAGATGTCGTGTATCTGACGCCCGAGCCCAAATTTGAAGACATCTCCACGCCACGCAAACTCCTC
This sequence comes from Ogataea henricii, assembly GCA_003705115.2. NCBI lineage: Eukaryota > Fungi > Ascomycota > Pichiomycetes > Pichiales > Pichiaceae > Ogataea > Ogataea henricii. The sequence goes on from PPHT02000005.1 coordinate 69,922, forward strand.
TTTGTCATTGTGATGGCCGTCACCCAGATCTACACACAGTCCCTGATGGCCTCCTCGCTTGTGCCGTCGCAGGCAATCGGCAAACAGTTTGGCGTCGCCGACGTGCCGGGCCAGATTTCGTGGATGACAGCCGCGTACTCGCTCACAATCGGAACCTTCATCCTCATTTCTGGCAGAATCGGCGACCTTGTCGGATACAAAAAAGTGTACGTTGGTGCGTACATTGGCCTCGTGATATGGTCATTGCTTGCTGGGATCTCCAGGTACTCCAAGTCGGTTGAGTTCTTTGACTTCTGCCGCGCAATGCAGGGTCTCGCCGTGTCTGCAGCCGTGCCCAACGCTCTCGGACTCCTTGGCCACTACTTTCCCAACGGGAAACAGAAAAACCTCGCACTCGCACTGTACGGAGCAGTGGCCCCGGGCGGGTTCGTGATTGGCGCACTCATGAGCTCCGTGCTCGAGTTCGCTAGCTGGCCCTGGTGCTACTACGTCACCGCACTCACAGCATCATTGGTGGTAGTCCTTTCGCTCTTTGCGATCCCAAAAGACATCGGAACACACCATCCCAACCTCAAACTCGCGCGCTTCGACCCATGGGGGTCTCTGACCGGCGTCGTTGGCCTCGTGCTCATCAATTTCTCGTTCAATCAGGGCCCTGTCGTTGGCTGGGATGTCCCTTATGTCTACGTGCTGCTCCTCGTCGGAGCACTCTTCATCGTTGCCTTCGTGCTCATTGAGAATAAAGTCGAATACCCGCTGGTTCCTTCCCTCAACATTGACGTCGTGTTCACCCTCGTCTGTATCGCAGCAGGCTGGTCCAGCTTCGGTATCTGGCTCTTCTACACTTACAGATTTGCATACGCCATCTTGGGACTAAGTCCTCTGATTGCATCTGTCCAGATGATTCCAACCATTATAGCAGGCCTGATGGCTGGTATGATCACCGGCCAGCTGGTTTCTCGGGTCCCCCATTCGCTCATCATGCTGGCCGCCATGTGTTTCTTCTTCACGGGATTAACTCTCATGGGACTTCGTCCCCAACACCAAACGTACTGGGGCCAGAAATTCGTCTCGCTCCTCATTTGCTCATGTGGAATGGATACCAGTTTTCCAGCAGGAATTGTCATTCTCTCCAATAAGCTACCAAGAAGTCATCAGGGCCTAGCGGCGTCGCTCGTCACCACGATCGTCAACTATTCGATATCCATTGGCCTCGGACTGGCGGGAACCGTCGAATACTACAAGCTTCTACGTGGATCCTCCACCTGGTATGCAATCAGATCAGCCTTCTACTTGGGCATAGGCCTTTCAGGCCTCGGGCTTGTGTGTGGTATCTCGTTCGTGACATACCAACTAGTCATTCCAAGACTCTTCAGAAAAACCAAAACGGTGCTCACGTAATATTCCTTAATAAACTAATGCCAAGAAATCATTTTTTGTTCATGAACTGGGACGCCATGTTCAACAGAGAACCCATTCCTTGGCCTTGTCCCTGGCTCTGTCCTTGTCCTTGTCCTTGATTTTGAGAACCGCCCAAGAACTGTCCTGCCAATCCGGCTAATTGTCCCAGACCTCCTTGACTGGATTGACCGTATCCAGAGTTTCCAGAGTTGGATTGACCATATCCGGAATTGTTGTATTCAGAGTTGGATTGACCGTATCCCTCGTTGTTGTATCCAGAGTTCGATTGGTTGTATCCCCCACTGTAACCCTGGGATTGGCCATAGCCACTTTGGCCGCCCTGCTGGTTGTATCCTTGTTGACCACCCTGTTGGTTGTATCCCTGTTGTTGCTGACCGCCAGACGTCTTTCCAACCAAACCCGAGATCAAAGAGCCGAGACCTCCCGATCCACCGCTCTGCTGGCCTCCCTGGTTGGAGTTTCCCAGCAGAGAGCCGAGATTAAAACCACCCTGCGATTGCTGAGATTGTGAGTTGACTCCAGAGCTGGAAAGCGATGAGATCAAAGAGCCAAAGCCCGACGACGAGCCTCCAGTGGCTCCCAAGAGACCAGAAAGCATCGCCAATTGCGAGGAGTTCGAGTTTCCACCGCTGGTCATCTGCGAAATAAGAAGAGAGCTGAGTCCGCGCTCATTCTGCGACGATCCTGGGTTCTGCTCGACGTTTCTTTGCATGTTATTAGTGATCTGGCCAACCAATTGGTTCAACTTCTGCTGCAATTCGGGAGAGTTGATGACGCCGTCTTGTTCATCCAGTTCGGCAGCTTTCCTGTACTCCTCGACAGCTCCCTGCTCGTCGCCCTCACTCAGAAGGACGTCTCCAAGGGCAATTCTAGCCTTGCAAAACAGGTTCGAATCCAGTCTCTGGCTGTTGCAGATTTGAATCGCTTGTTGCGCGTATTGTTTGGCCTCCGAAGAGCTGCGTGACTGAGCCACCTGTTGCAAAAGGTTCTGGACTTCTCTTTCTGACATATTGGGGTATAATTGGTAAGATATTCAATGTTGTAAGTCGAAGGAATCAGAAGTTCTTTTGTTGTGAAATTGTACTTTCCATGCTTTTGTATCGACCCTGTGTGGTTTTTTTTTTTTTTGTTCTTTGCTTCCATTGCGCGGCGCAGTACTGGTCACTCGTGGCGCGGTCATTTGAGGCGCAGCAGTTTTATTTTATTGAGCGCACATTTCAATAAATATACAACAATCTTTTGATTTCAATTGTATTGCAAGGGCTCTTCCCTCTTCTCACTGTAGCGTTACAATCACTATCACACACTATGAAACCAGACATCACAAACCTTGATCAGGACCTCAAAAGCTCTAGACTCGCAAAATATAACAACACATCGTTGCAAACAGAAGTCAAAGACTGGCTCGTTCATATTCTTGGAGACCAAATCGATCGCAATGAGCTGGCCAATACCGACTTGCTAGAGTTCCTCAAATCGGGAACTGTGCTGTGCAAGATTGTGAACGCAGTTTGGGGCCCAGACGCTCTCAAGTACAAGGAAAGCAAGATGGCGTTTGTCCAGATGGAGACCATTGAGCGGTTTCTTAACTTTATCAAGGCACAAGGCGTTCCGCAAGACGAGCTCTTCCAAACTGTGGACCTCTACGAAGGCAAAGACCCTTACCAAGTGGTGATGACCATCCAATCGTTGTCTAGACTGATCAACAAAAAGTTTGGTGCGTCTTACCCGCTGATTGGTCCCACTATTGCTACAAAACACGAGCGGCCTAAAGTCCCTCCAAAGCCCAAGAAGTTTTCAGCCACAAGTGGTGTTCCTTGGAGCACTGTTGAGTATGGGTACATGAACGGAAGCAACCAGACAACAGAAAGAATCGTGTTCGGTGGAACGAGAGATATCGTTAATAAATACTAATAGTAATGATCGCAGTCATGATGGAATGAAATTCTATGGTACAGCTGATTTGTTTCAGTCAAGGTAGTCTTCAATAAGTTCGTCTTGTAAGTCCACCACGTTGCTCAAAAACTTGCCCAAATGAAATGCCTCAACCTCCTCCTTGTTTAACGCGAGGTCTCCAAACTTGATCAAGTTCAACGATGAGTTGAGCTGTTTGAGTATGCTGAACAGACTTTCTTCTTTTTGGGTGCGTATTAGCCGGTGTTGCAATTCGAGCGGAATACCAAACTCTTCTATTAGCTGCTCTTTGTCCACACTGGGATGTAGTATGAGGGTCAAATTCGAGTACACTAGTAAGTATTCATTGATCTTTTCAAAATCGTCAAGTTGACTCTGTGTAACCACCACGGATACGGAGTGGGTTTCCGTGATCCGGCGTTTTCTCTTGTTGCTCTCTATGACTCCAGCTGTACACTGAGCGGTGTTCAGATACTGGTATGCTCCGTATAAGAGCCCGCCCACCACTGCCACAGCAGAGACTACCTTAAAAGCGGAAGCGGATTTTGATGGTCTTCTCAGAGACATAAAGCGTGACTTTGTCAGTTAATTAGCGTTGTAGATGAATGTAGTGGTCTTCAAAATCTATAAAATTTCCCCACCTTGATTTTTTTTTTTTTTTTTTTTGCTTTCGAGAAAGTTTGTTATCAGTTTCGATGTGCAAGGATGTGTTTTGGTCAAGAGGCCTGTACCCAAATTGGTTTGATAAAAGAAGTACGTTCATAGCATATTAACCTGCTCGATTATTGATTGCTCTCGTGCATGGTCTATTCGGGGCTCTAGTTGGGCAAACAGCTCCCGAGGGAGTGGAGGTCTTGTGTTTTGTTTTTCTCAGATTTTCAATAAACCGCAAATCAAATTTCAATGATTCCAAGTATCAATGAATCCACACCTTCTATTTATTCCAACTACAATTGCTAACAAAAAACAGAACTACAACTCCTATGAGCTGGTAACAAAAATCAACCTAATACTTCTCCGTTTTATCGTTCAAAATTGGGTTTCCCTTCTTTACAACAAAAGCCTTGTCATAGCGGGAGTTGGAATTGCCAGATTTTTTTTCCGACCCCCCTTCCTTCTAACAAAAAAGAGGAACCCTTGCAAAACTTTCAATTCTCTAAGTCCCAGAAGCAATGACGTGAGTACTTGGCTGATTCACACATTGTGCACTTGCCGGTAATCACGCGACTACATGCACTTCGGCCGAGACAACAAGACGGGGCATAAACAATCAATAAGAGATGACAAAATCATTCTGCACTTGGTGGTATGCCCAGACTTAGTGTTCAGCCGGCGCCCTTCTCGAGGCAGGTCAGCCAATCATGCGGATAGACCCCAATTGAAGCCTGCAAGTAAGTAGGAAGTTTGAAAAAAAACCATTGTTAAGCATGGTCTTACTGAACGGCGCTCTTGGATGTAGCCAATTGCGGACTTAACGTTTCGAGGTTTTTCAAAAACACTGCATTTATTGCAACAAATTTTTTCTTTGGACATATCGGCTTTTAAAAAAAAATAAGGAAAAAAAAGCTCCTAGGACCTTCGATCACCCAAGAGTGCATGAAGCAAGACTATTGTGCTGGTTTATCCAAGCTTCGCAAGAGAGCCATTAACGGAGAACCTAAAGTAACTCGTATTTGCTTTGACAAGAATTTCGAAAACGTTACACTGCGAGGATCTGTAAAACTGTCCAAAACAGCACAAATCACACCTTGCAATGACTCAGGAACAGTAAGGGTCTCCAGAACCCAGAATCAAATTTTAATGTCCGCGATTATTTTTCCTGGTCCTGGTAGAAAAGGTTTTAGTTGAGCCGCATATGCAATTCTTTTTTCGATCTCGGAGACGGCCTCACCGTGTTTCTTGCAAACGCGGCGAATCAGTACGGGTTGAATGGTAAAGGCAGTAACAACTCAGCGTGGGGAAACCAACGGCAAAGGCATCTGGTTACTCAAGAGCTACGGAAGCCCAAATAGTAAGGGTTGAGTGATGACTTTTTGTGCAATTATTTCAAAGAACGGGGGCTGGCGTTTTCGGACTTACGAATATCTGTGCTCGCCGTAACATTGTTGTCTTCCGCGGTACACTAAACCCATTCCAATGAGCTCTCGACAAGTTTAGACATTGAGCTTCAAAGAGAGCCAAGACTTTCTTTCCAAGACCTCAAAATTTTTTTTGGCGGGGTTTCTTTCTTTAAGATTTATCAGTCTCTCATTGGCTTCATTAACACCTTTTTTTGGCCTGTTAGTCGAGCAATTTGCGTGCATGCGCCGCTCGAATTATTCTCGAATTCCAGCTTGAAGAGGTTTCTAGTATTCAAAAGTTATCTGATCAATCAGCATGCATTGCGCTGGTTCGAAAAAGAAAATGCGATCTGGACCAGTGAAAGGCTGAGATCTGCGATTGAGCTTACTATCGTAGAGAATAGCTTATTATGACCATGGAGATGCAGACAATGTAACTCACATTCCAATTTAATACTGGAGGGAGAGGGGAAGCGAACGGTATCAGCCAGGACCTGGAGAAACCAAAACTCGTGCTATGTCATAGCCAAGCCTATTTCCGAAACTGAACTGACCGGAGGCCAGGTAGAGACAAGAATGCCGAGACTTTGCTCAAAAGAAAAGACTCTTGCAACAATCCTCGAAAAGATTTATTTTTTTTTTTTCTGCAAGAGCGATGGAAACCTTTCTTATCCGGACCAGGGTAGCTCAGTTTTACAAGGTTATCGAGGAAAGTGTCGGCTTTGCAATTGAGTGCTTTATTGTGTGGAAACGTTGGAGCAAATTGTTTGGGCCGTGTGCAGCCTGGTAATTTAAATCCATGCAGGAAAAGTATAGGTACGACCTATTGTCCTAACTATAAAGTGAATTGTGTGAAATTTTCACCTTTTGAATCTTTTTCATCAGCAATCCATGTATATATAACTGGCCGAATATCTCCGCCTGTCTTGGTGTTGTACCTATTTCATTTTAGCGGATCTTCCCTCTTCAACAATCAACAGCACTATACAAATGAAGGTGACTAGTCTGTTATTGCTGCTGACCACAGTGTCGGCTATCCCAAGCCCATGGCACAAGTACTCGGAACTCGAGTACTCTGTGGTTTCGTGCAAGTCCGCTGTTGAGGCCTCTGGAACTTTCTGTGGCAAGAAGCTCACCAAGGGTTACAAGTGCGCTTGTAAGGTGAAACCAGACCTTGGCTCATGGATCAATTGTGTTTACGAAAGGCATGGTGTCAACAACACCGAAGCTGAAAAATACATCACCGACTACTGCGCTGAGGTCAACGTGACCCTCTCAAGTGAGAAAATCAGAGCTGCCTATATCAACGCCACTAATTACATCAAGAATGTCTCTGAAATTGAAGGCTACAACAAGAGTAAGACCATCAACTACCCAATCACCGGTGGTAATATCACCAAGAAGTACAAGGCCTTCATGATTTCCAACCATCACAGATACGATAACTTTGACACCTCCCATTACCTCGGAATCAGTTTGCTTGCCGCTTGGGGAGGATTGATGGTTATCTGTGGTATTTGTAACTGGGCACAGGTTCTCTTGCCTTCGCTCCCAGCTGCGGTCACCGGGAAAATTCCAAACAGTTGGAGAAAATATGTCACTCTACCTGCTCTTTTCGGAAAGCGTCACATTGAAAGTTTTGGTTCGATGGGTATTTTCCCTGACAGATTTGAGTTTATTATTCTGACTCTCAACTTTATCTACGTTTTCCTGGGCACAGCCATCTTGGGTTTCACGTATTTCTATGGCGACCCAACATTCACTTCACCAGGTAATGGTGTTTCTAGATACATTGGTGACAGATCAGCTATCTTGTGTTCTTACATGTTCCCGCTGCTGTTCATGCTTCCAGGAAGAAACAACTTGTTGCAATGGCTCACCAGATGGCACTACTCTAGATTTGTTGTTTTCCACAAAGGTCTTGCCAGAATCGCCGTTCTAGAGGTGTTTGTTCACTCTGTTGCCATGAGTGTTCAGACCATGCAGTCTGGCAAATGGTCCACCAGACTCGCTGCTGACTGGTACAGATACGGTATTGTGGCTACAGTTGCTTGCTGTCTTGCTACTGGACTGGCTGGTTACACCGTCAGAAGATACTGGTACGAAGTGTTTCTTGTCACGCACATCATTTTGATTGCCATGTTCCTGTGGAGTGCTTGGTTGCACGCAGCCTCTCAAGACTATCATCAATACTACATTGCATGTGCTGCAGTCTGGTGTTTTGACCGCTTTATCAGAATCGTGAGAATCGTTTTATTTGGTGTTAGAACCGCGAGATGTGAGATTCTCTCTGAGGAAGGAACCATCAAGCTTTCTGTCCCATACCCTAAGAGCTACTGGAAAGCTTCTCCAGCTGCTCACGGGTTTGTCTACTTTTTGACCCCTAGAGCTTTCTGGCAGTCGCACCCATTCACTCTGATTGAGTCGGTCACCGATAAGGACCACATTCACTTTTACTGCAAAATCAAAGGTGGTGTGACCAAGGTCATCGGAAACCGGTCGGTCAACGGCAACAAGAACCTGTTCGATGTCAAGGTGCTTGTTGAAGGTCCATACGGTAACAAGTCGCCATACAGTCGTTACGACAAGGCCGTGCTTATTGCAGGTGGTAATGGTATTCCAGGTCCATTTTCGCATGCTTTGGACTTGGTTTCCAAGAACGCAAAGACCGAAGTTAAGCTCTACTGGGCTATTAGGGAGTACAATGCGCTCAACTGGTTCAAGTCTGAGCTGGCACAATTCAAAGGTACGAATTGCAAGCCGGTGGTGTATGTTTCGAACGTGAACTCGTCCATAACGAACGTGGACTTTGAGCTCTCGTCCAGCGGCTCGTCAGACAACAACTCTACCGAGGAGAAGGTTTCCTCCGATGAGAAACACTTGGAACCATCGATTGAACAACTCAAACAGACGTTTGACTTTATCGAGATTAGACAAGGCAGAATGGACGTGAACACCATCATCGCCGAGGAGATCAACGAGGCCAACGGTACCATTGCCTTTGGTGCCTGCGCCCACCCTAACATGACCGACTCTGTCAGGGCAGCAGTCGCATCCAGTCTCGACAAGCACAATAAAAGAATCGACTATTTCGAAGAGATGCAACATTGGTAAGCTTCGGATAATCAGACAATTTATTTATAATGTTAATACATATTTTAAGCTGAATTTTGAAAGAGTGTACGATGAGCGAAGCGAGTAAGGAATAAAATTTGAGTGAGTAGGCGAGAGGGGTGAGTGAAACGAGTTATCACTGAATAACGAAATGAGAGAGTAAGTAATCAAACATGCAGACGAACGACAATTGAAGAGTACAAGTGAGCTGAACATGACCAGTTGTCAATTGACTCGCGACTCAAGCAATGTGCTACCAAAAACTATTACTCGGAAGCAAGCAATTATTTTGTACTCGCACTTTCGGATGTTCTGCATTCCTCCTTTTGCGTAGCATCAATTCAGAAACCCAACCATCCCTCACCTCTCACATAACCTGCTGTCCAAACTGTCACACATTTGCTTGGTCACCCAGTCGCTTACTCGTTTACCCACTGACCAAGCTACTCTTTTAGTCTGACCTAGCTGGCTCGGCTACTCACGACTGGCTTCGCTCGTCGTCGATTGTCATTCATTGTCATTAAGTGTCATTGCCTCTACCAAACGGAAAAAAAAAAACAGAATAAAAACCATCAGGCTCTGCTAGTGTACAAAAACCACCACCTATCCTAAAGAAGCTTCACCACAGGTGTAGGCGACCGGCCCCGCTGGTCTTCCTCGTAAGGGTCGACCTCACCCTCTTGATCCACGAGGTTACCACGTCTCTTTTGGTCCTCCTCCAAAACTTCAAACAGTCCTTTGAAGTTCCCAGCTCCAAAACCAGAGTGGTTGCGGCGCTGAATCACTTCAAAGAAAAACGTCGGACGGTCGAAAACCGGACGAGTAAACAGTTGCAACAAGTACCCATCCTCGTCAAAGTCCACGAGAATACCGAGCTTGCGGATCTTTTCCATCGACTCTTTGAACTCCGGATGCTTAGAACTCTTGAGCCGTTTTTCAAGGTTCTCGTAGTAGGTCTCTGGAACCTTGATGAAGTCAACTCCGCGCTCTCTGAGGTTCTTAACTGCAGTCAAAATGTCATCCACCTTGAGCGCCACGTGTTGAACGCCCGGACCGCCGTAAAACTCCAAGAACTCTTCAATCTGAGATTTCTTCAGTCCCTTTGCCGGCTCATTCACCGGCATCTTGATGCTTTCTGAAGGCGAAGCCATCACGATCGACCGCAGCGACGAGAACTCGGTGTAAACCTGCTTGTCGTCGACCGACCAAAACTTGTGGAAGCCAAACATCTTCTTGTAGAGCTCGCAGGACCTCACCATCTTGTTCCAGCCAAAGTTCTGCACACAGTGGTCAATACAGTCGATGGAAACAGGGAAGGCAGTCTCGCGTTCACTCAGGAAGTACTCGTCAAAGACGTATCCGCCGTTGAGGAACCCGGTGTAGCGGGACCGGTCAACAAGGGTGTGGGTCGTGTCTCCAAGCGCCAGCACTTTGGCCACAGTGATCTCGCCAAATTGGTCTTTGTAAGTGGTTGGCTCCAAGATGGCGCCTGCACCACCGCTGATGGCTCTGTCATAAACCTTGGCCACGTCGGTGACCTGGAACGCAACGTCCTTCACAGAGTCGCCGTGGGTCACCACGTGGTCGTGGATTTCAGCCACGATCGCCGCGTCGGGACCAAGAAGCTTGCTGTTGCGAGGCCGAACAGCACTGACGAACTGGATGATAACGTTCCCGTTTTTCACAACGCGAGCATTGATCGACCGTGCTCCGGTCTCGAGTCCGCGGTGGCAGTAGTGTCGGAACCCAAAGGTCTGGACAAAGTAGGCGGCTGTGATGTCGGCAGAACTCACATAGAAAGTAATGTGGTCGTAGCCACCAAAAACAGTGCGATCTTCGTCCTTTTCTGGCCCCAAATTGTCTTCGGACAATCCAAATGCCGAGTCCGCGAGCTCGTTCTCGAGACTCACACCGGCTCTGTCTGCGGAGGCTGTTGGTTTCGAACTCATCTTGGACTCAAAGTTGTTCAGGGCGTTTTTGATGCTTTCCATCGAGATAGGGGTAGCAAAGTGGCGTGTGTGTGTGTGTATTTGTGTGTGGTTGTGTTTTGTGTTTTTTTTCTGTAGCAAGTGTCGCTGCTGTATGGAAAGAGTAAACGGGGCAAGAGACCCTGAAAAGAGGACAAGCACCCGTCTTTTAATTGGTGGGAAGCGCCCAAAAACTCGTGATTTCATGGAGCAGACTGCGCGGTAGTTACCTCGGCAAAAAACATGCATGTATAGAAAAGTTAGCAGATGGCACCACTACAAAACCGTTGTCTGTTGGTGGAGTTAGCTGGCCGTGAGTCGTGCGTGGCCAAGCCAACCGGTTAGCAGAAGGCTGCTGGTGGTCTCCTTGTGGTTTGGGACTACAGCATCAGCGGTTGTCTCTGCAGAGCACTCGGCGTTAGCTTCTCCACACTCAGAAACTGTCTGGTGTGGTGCCAACCCCTAGTATCGTGATTTCTGCAAACAAGGTTTGAAGTTTTTGGGTTTGTTGGTTCACTCCGTCTCATTTCTGCCCTGCTCTGCTCTGCTCTGCTCAACAGATGCTCGCTTTTCTCCAGTTTGGTCCCGTCTCGTTTCTTTTTTGTTTTTTTTTCTTCCACAATGCAACTGCAATAAAAGAAAACATATTATATGCAGGAGTACAATAAGAAAAAAACTGTTCTGAGAACGGTTCTGGAAACCATTCTGAAAAACAATTCTGGGACCCAATTTGGTAAACATCTTGGTAACGGTTCTGGCATGTACACTCCCATTTTTCTGGCTCTGGAAGTTGATCGTCTCCATACTGCCTTCATAGCAGGCTCCACGACTGCCTCCTGGCTCTTCCCTTACCTCTGCACCGTTACCTAGTTACGTCCACCTCCCTGTTTCACTATCAGAGTTTTCGAACCGCATGCAACAAGGCTAAATACAGAAGAAATCCGGGTTGCAAGCGAAAAAAAATTCCGTGCATGTTATGCATCTCCTGTGAGCCCTGCATCATTATTTCGGCGAGTAATTTGATTCTGCAGTAGCCAATGCCCTAGCTGAGGAGCACAGCAGACCATCTATATAAGTAACAGTTGACTGGCCTGTAGTTTTCAAACGGTCTGCTGCACCACCACCATCTTTCCAGCGCCCAACCAACTATGTCGGCCTCCGCAATCGACGTGTCTGAAATCACGCAGCTCCTGCACTCCTACACAAACAACGCCGCCGATGGAACCGGAATCGTCAAGCTCGTGGCCATCACCAAAAAAGCCCTCCGTCTGAGGTCCGAGGACCAGATACCCCACTACCTGATTGACTACATCAAGGGCCAACAGCAGGCACAGTTTGGGTCGTATCCAGACTCCAAAGATGTGGCTCCCAGTGCGCTCTTTGCCGTCATCTTTGGTCTCTTTATGCTGGCCCACACTGCCATTTTTCTGTTCAACTGTTTCCGCGGCCACCGGTTCCCTCTGTCGATGGGATTCGCCTTTTATTGCTTGCAACGTGTGGTGGGATTCGGACTCAGGGTCGCCTGGGCCAAAAACATCCTCAGACTGCACACCGGAATCGCTTCTGAGATTTTGCTTGTGCTGCCAACCGTCTTTCTCGCCTCGTTCAATCTCGTGCTCGCCCAGAGAATTTTCACTTGGAAGCACCCTGTCGGAGGGTACCACAGGGTCTTTTCCAAGGTGATGATTGCGCTGTACTCGATCGTGGCTGCCGTTGTGGTGATGACCATTGCTGCCGGCGTCATTCCGTACCTCTACTTCCTCAACCAGAACCACTACGACATGTGCCGTAACGTGGTGAAGGTGACGTCGGTCTTGATCTCGTGCTACTCTCTCTTGTCGCTGTTGCTTGTTCTTGCTGCGTTTGTGATGCCCGCTTCCAATAGCGACAGAAAAGCGCTCGTTTACCAGCCTTTCTGGATCAAGTCGTTTGCTCCCGGCTACTTTGCGCCAAGAAACGCACACCGCGAGGGACAACGTCTCTTTGTCGAACGCTACGGCGAGTCTGCCGCCGCTGCCAAACGCACCATTGTCCGTGGCGGTGACACCTACGAAGGAGAATCAGAGACTTCGGAGTTGCAAGCGTTTGTCAGTTCGGGAGTCGAGAGATTCAGTCTCAGACACAACTATTCGATTCTCATCGTGGCTCTCACGTCTGCTTGCGTGTGCATCGGTGCTGTTTTCCGGTGCGTTGCCATGTTTTTGGACCTCACGTACGCAACCCAGAGCTGGATTTTCAAGCCCGTCGTGATGTACACCGTTTGGGGAGTTCTCGAAACGTTTGTCAACTTGTTGTATCTTTTGGGCCGCGTGGACCTGAGATTCTACAAGCCTGACCGGTTGAGAGGTGCTCTTGCTAGTTTTGACGAGCCACAGGAGTCGGTTCTTGCGCCAGAGGTTTCGGGCGAGAAGCTGGATTCGAGTAGCACCAATCGGGTCACGAGTGAGACGAGTCGCAAGGGGGAATGATGATGACGAGCGGAGCGAGCGAGTAACCTATTTAATGTGTACCTTGAATGGACCTGATTTTGTTTATGATGAGAGCGAAGCGAGTGATGAAGCGGCGTGTGGGCTGGGTGGGCCCCGTCTGTATCCCGTACGTAGCCTGCGACTCTCGATGGCCCGCTGCGCCACACGACTGCGCCACACCAAACAGCTGACCCCCTTGCTATATTTTATTTTTCTCCTCGCAGATCAACACCGCAACCGAACAATCTACAACCACCGCTTTCCTTCCACCGAACCGCCTCTGCACTCCAAAACCACACAGATGTCGTCCGAAGATCCCAGCCACATCCCCCTGTTTCTGCTGACGTTCAATTGCGGCAAAAAGCCACCAATCACAGACGCTTTCGCTTCGACGGTTGCTCAGCTGGTGGCCGACCAGACCCCGACCCCAGAGCTGCTGGTGTTTGGTTTCGAGGAGCTCTCGTCTTTGATGGACGGAACAGACGCCAACAAAATCAATCGGAAACTGATCTCGCTCGCAAACCTCCTGACAGACGCGCTTGTTGAGAAACTGGAGCTCAACTTCGAGGTGATATCGATCAACCATTTTGGAGGCGTTGGAATCGTCGTTATCTCGCAGTTCAGGTCACGAGTCAAGAAAGTCCGAAAGTCCCACGACGTGCCCATCGGATACTTCTTGACCAACACAAAGGCCGCCACCGGACTCCGCCTCACGTACGAGGTGGAACACAAACAGGAGGTTGAGCTCACATTTGTGGCGCTGCATCTGGCTGCCAACGAGGGTCTCAAGTATCTGTTGCGGCGCAACAGAGACCTTTTGAGCATTTTCCAGGGCATGAAGTTCAAAGACGGTTTCGGCGTCCTCAAACCCAACACCCACTGCTTCCTCATGGGAGACTTCAACTACAGGAGTACCGGTGGCTACCAATTTGGGCACAGTCACAACACGGAAACCCCGGCACCCGAGCTCGAAAACAGAGACTTCCAAATGGATGAGCTGAACCTGCTGCGCACATCGGGACAGATTCTGTGGGGGTTTGACGAGCCAAAACTCAACTTCAAGCCCACGTACAAGTTCACCGTGGGGACAACGCTGTACAACTACAAGCGGAAGCCGTCTTGGTGCGACAGGATCGTCTACTTGTCCTACAAGGACGAGCTCGACAGTCTCGAGGTCAAGGAGGACGTGCTGGAGTACAACTCGCTGGCCTCTGTGAAGCTGTCTGACCACATTCCGGTGTATCTGAAAATCAAAATCCCGGTCCAGCCGCCGGTTTCGGTCATCAATCCAAAGGGATACTTGGTGGATCGCTTCACGCATCTTTCCGACAACCAGTTGTACTTGAAGCCGCTAAAAATATGGGATTACTACCGAGCCATTGGTGCGTTCTCCGATGACGTCTTTGGCATAGCACTGTACGTGGCTCTGACACGAAGGGGACGGACGATCGCGCTCGTTGTACTGGCGGCGACGTTCCTCGGTTACAGGCTTCTAGCGGGAGCTCGCTGAAGTGGCTGGAGCGTGAGTTGTTATTTATACACATACATATTGGATAGGCAAAGAAAGGATGGATGGGGAAAAGTTATTTCTTGGAAGTGTATTTGGCCTTGGCCCAGTCAAACGGAATGTATCTGTACTTGATCATGTGTTGGATCTGTCTCTTCATGGTGAGCGTGAAGAGAACGATGAAGTATATGAGCAGAATGGGCCAGAAAACAGGAATGTCAAAGATCGGGAACAGCGAGCACACAATGGCCACGAGCGTGGAGTTGGTCGCATTGAACCAGAACTTGAACTCTGGCAGTCTTCTCATGAACGGCCGGAACTCCTCGTCCTTCTCGGTCATCTTGGACGTTCCTTCCTCCACAGATTCGTTTTCAAACTCTTGCTCCAGCGATGGGTCGAACTTTGGCGTCAAGAACTGCAGCAGCATGTTGAGCAGGTAGATCGCCCAAGTGTAGCAAACAATGTACCATCCCTCGCATACCACGATTCTTATACTGAACAACGTGATCAACGCGTATGTAAATGCCCATCTGTAGAATGCGTGAGGTGTCGCCAAATCCAGGTATTTGCGGTACGTCGTTCTGACGCGACTCCACTGGATCTCAGCGCGCTCTTTGAATTGGTCCATGGTCGGTGTACTTGAGCCCGTAGAGATTGTAATTGAGATCAGTTCAGGGTAAAAAAAACTCTGGTGTCTTGTTGTATGCGAGGTGTCAATATACAGAGCGAGCCGTTGATTTTTTTTTTTGAACTCTACTGAATCTAAACGTCCGGGTAACGCCGCGTGACCGGGTAAAATACAACACAGAGCCCTGAAACGATGGCATACACGCACCTCACCAGCCTCTGCCCAACAGGTTGTGGTAGTCAATGCAAACACACTCTTTGCTGATCCGCAGCACACCGTCGGGCCCCTTTTCAACGCCCGGAACCCCATCGGCTCCCCAGCCCATCGGCGAAGGGCCCCACGTTGGGATAAAACAGATCTCGTGCGGCTGACAGACTCTGGTGCATCTCCAGAAGTAGGACCAGTTGAGCGTATCAAGAAGCCCGTGGAGCTGCGACTGGAAGGCAGCGATCTGCGAGTCCACGTCTGCAGGGAGCTCGCGGTGGTTGTAGACGCCTACCAGCGTCCTGCCGAGTTTGAACGCGTCGTTCATGGTTTCCACCAGCTGTTTTTGAACCACAGTGATGGCATTCCAGATGAGCCAGTCCGAAGGTGACTTCAACGGTTGCAGCGGGTGCGCGTAGTCCCAGACAGCCATCCGCGCCGACTCGGACGTCAGGCTGTACTGCGGTTCATCCAGGTATCTTCTGATGAAGTTGAATGTGTACGCAGTGAGGTTCGTGCCGAGGATCGCGTGATCGTGGTGGTGATGATAAAAACTTAGTGACGAATTAATGGTGATCAGAAGAGGCGCGAATTTTTCTTCAATGTTTCTGGTGATCACCTGCCAGTTGGTGGAGCCGTATGGGTCGTTTGGAGTCTGGAGCCCGTGCTCCAACAAGCCGATGAGCTCGGTCTTGAGCTCCTCAGACATGTTGCTGATTCTGCGCAAGTAGGTGTCGGTGTCGATGTAGGTTCTGTTCAGGGGAGTCACCATTTTCGAAAAATCCAGCAATATCCGATTATCGCCATCGTAGACACGTGCCCCGGACTGGTACTGGCCCATTCCAGACATCGCCTCGGCCACGTCCAGCACTGCGGTACGCTTGGCAGCCTGGTCGTCGTCATGCGCAGGGTCTGTAGCCGCTGCGACGGCCTCACCGGCAGAGTTTGTGCCGTTGGCAAACAATTCTGGAGGGAAGTCCAAGGTGTTGGTAACGTTAGTCAGCGTCACGTTGTGCACGAGCTCGAGTTTCTCCTGGAAGTCGCAGATGATGATCTCAAACCCGATCTCGAGCCTCACTATACCGTCCAGACCCCCGTTTTGCTTGCCCCAAGTGCATATCTTTTCGGCTCCAACACGCTCGTCAAAGTCATCGTAGTCCGACAGACCAGAAAGCAAGAACTGAGTGTCCATTTCGCCTGTCGTGGTCTTCGCAGCAGACGCTCCCCCGAGATAGATGAGTTTGTCGAGAGGCTTGACCACCTGGAAAGTGAGCAGACTTGCGCTCGAGGACATGTTCGGCAGGACACCTGGACCGTGGCCGTGCTTTGGGCCGTGTTTTGGGCCACCCGGGGGGCCACCGGGTGGCCCATGGGGCGGTCCGCCGGGTCCACCGCCGTGCCCACGGGGCTTGTTTCTGTTGAAATGCGCAAGGTTGTAGCTGAACTCCCAGTCCATGGCGACCCATTCGAATGAGGTCGGCACTTCGCCCCCGTTGTGCGTCGAATGGTACAAAAGAGTGCCTTCCGGAACATAAGCCGGGAAGAAGCTGACTCCGATCGGGTTGAGGTCAGCGTTCTTTTGCTTGAGCGCGTTGTGGACCTCTCCGAAAATGGCAGACGCGTTGGCCAGGTCCAGCGGCTGCAGCCTGTCCTCGAAATTGTCGAGCCTCACCTCCTGAGCGAACACCGGCTGGCGATCAGTATGGGTAATCGGTGCCACGACAGTATTTTGTGGAGCCATCCACATGTAGACGAACGCAAAGACGTTGAGCACGATGCCTCCGAGGAGGAAGTACTGCAGGCGTTTGGTGGCACGGTTCACGTACGGGACCCTGCTGTTTGTTGTCTTCTTCACCACTGGGTCAGTCAGGGTCGAGAACTCGTCGAGCTCCAGCCCCGAGTCTGTATCGGCGAGCGAGTCCATCGGTGGGTGTGTAGGGCTTCGAACGGAGGGAGCGACGGCCGAAGCGAACGTTTCTGGAAGCAAGCCCAAGCTCACTTTCAGCTTTCCAGAGGTTTGCTCGTTCAGCCCGATATTTTTTTGCACAGGACAGAATGAGCCGCAAACAGATCTGGTGGACGCTGCATATCTCGGGATCTACCCGGCGAATGAAACTGGAAGCAGGTGCGAGGAGGGGTAAACCCGTCGGCGTCGACGCGTCGATGCCGACGATCGAGACCCGCGCACGTCGCTCCCCAGAATGTTCTAATTTTAAACCACGCCTCACCGCCACAGGATCTTCAGGGGGCGGAGTAAAATGTGGCTTGCGCCAGTCCTGACGTAAGCACTTTATTGTCCTCCGCTCTGTCTCTTATTATTTTTTTTTTTCCACTCGGTTTTTTTCCCCTGTCTCCTCTCGTTTTGCAAACTTTGTCTGTTTTAGAGTGAGTGGGTTTTTTGTTATGTTCCAAGTTTACTGAAATACTTCTCTGTCACGTTTTTTTTTCCGCTGTACATCACTGTTCCTATCGCTAGCACGTTCAAACTACCCCTCCGCTCTGGATACCCCTTTGCTGCTCGTCTCTCGTTTTTCCTAGTCCAACAGTCCTGCTCAACATGAGACTTTCAATTGTGCTGTTTTCGCTGCTCATATCGCAGGCCGGGGCCGTCACCACCGCCACCACAGCTGCTGCGGCAGCCACCACCACGGCCGCCGCAGCGAATGCCGCCACCACGGCCGCCGCAGACACAACGACAGCAGCAACAGCAGCAACAGCAGCAGCAGCGGCCGCCGCAGACACTGAAGACACAACCTCTGCACTGGCCGCGACCACGACAGCAGCTGCCGCGAACGCGGCCACAACGGCCACAGCTGCCACTGCTGCTGCCGCTGCAACCACCAAGTCCTCCTCGTCCTCGTCCTCAACCATAGCAGCCGCAAACGCGGCCACCACCGCGACGGCCGCGACGGCCGCGACGGCAGCCACAGCAGACACAGCAGACACAGCAGACACTCTTTCGTCATCCACCGCGACGGCCGCGACGGCAGCAGCCGCCGCGACCACAGCGAAAACCACGTCGTCCTCCTCGTCTTCCTCCAAGTCGTCAACCACCACCGCGGCAGCGAACGCAGCCACAACAGCCACTGCAGCCACGGGCACTGCCACGGGCACTGCCACGGGCACTGCCACGGGCACCGCCGCTGACACCGCCGCTGACACCGCCACGGGCACCGCCACAGGAACCTCAGACACCACCACGGCAGCTGCTGCCGCCGCCGCTGCGGCAACCACCGACTCCACCTCTTCCAAGTCCACCTCCACACTCACCTCAGCCACAGACACCGACACCGCGGAAACAAACACCGACGCAACAAGCTCCGCAACGTCAGCCACCACCGTGTGGTACACAACGACGTTGGCAGCTACAACAGAAACACTGCCATCTCTCTATACCCAGAAGTTTGTCTCGATGTATTCGACGATTGCGTCTCCATCCTCTGGAACCATTGGTCTGGGAACCATCAGCGGGAGCGTGGGGACGGTGAAGGCGTACAGAACCTCGACAGTTGGTACGCATTCAACGTCGTGAAGAGTCGGTGCTGCTGCATATCTGTATACTAAGGTTATATCATGCTGTTTGTGTAATTGGTTTTCCATCTGCTTTTTCTAATTGTTTTTGTTACTTGGTTCAAAAAAAAAAAACACAGAGCAAAAGGTTTCCTTTTCCTGTTTACTATGAGCATTCCTCCTTCAGGAAACTAGATAACTAGCTAAAACGAAAATATACAACGCACCAAAAACACTTCGAATGCACACAGCACAGATCAAAAGTTGCTCGGCTCCGCTCCCGAGGCCGACGGTTGATGAATTATGCAAAGGGTTTTAGTGGGGCCTCTGGCTGTGGCCGTCCGTGTCTGAGTCACCGGGCTTAAACGTAGAAAGCTGGCTTGGCACCACGGTCGTTCGAGTCTTTATGGCTGATAAACTCGACGCTTTCTCCCTCTCTAAGCAACAAAATCTTCTTGAGTCTCTCTCCAATTGGGACCAGTGCAGCCTTGTCGCATGACTTGGTCCACAGACAGACTCTGTAACCGGCCTTTCTCACGTTCAGAACCACTCCGTTCACCTCGTCCTGGTCGTCTTCTATGGTTTCACCAATAACGCTCAAAAGCGCTCTGGTCCAGACCTCGTTGATTCCTCCGTGTTCGAGTCTTTTGCCCTTGAATTGGAACGAGAATCTACCACCAGCGCTGTTGGCGCGGTCTTCCCACTCTGGCTTGATCGATTCTCTGAAAAGATGGTAGTCAGACTTCAGTGGCAACTCGTCTGCCTTTGGAATCGAGTTGAAGATCCCCCAGAACTCTTCCACAGTGTCAAACGCCACGACTGGCTTCAACAAGTCCGACCAACTCTCGCTTGGATCCACCGCTGGCTTTGTGTACCACAGGGTCCACTTGGAGTTCAGCGGGTGTTTGACGTTGAATTCTTCCTTCGATTCAAGAACAGTCACGTCCTTCTTTTCGTCTAGCGACAAGTCCTTGGCGGCCTGGTTCAATTCTTCCGACATCTTTTGACAAATGTTTATTTTTTGTTAGTACTGTGCGCCCTGGCCAATTTGCTCCAAAGTGACCGCCCTCACTCACTTTTAGTTATCCAGTCTGTGTTCTGTGTCTTTTCAGCCTGTCGATGTCTGTTTCAAACGCCTGTAAGCCTCGAAAACGGTGCTCTTTTTGCTTCTCTGTCTTTGTTTTAATCGCTCTCTTTTTTTTTTTCCATCTTTCGCAAATTTTTTTATTTTTTTTTAGAGAGGATTTTTGGATTTTGGTCGGCGACGTGTTACCCGGCCCGGCCCCGGGGTGCCTCACAAAGGGTGCACTAATATTTTTTTATTTTTTATCTCATGAATCTGAAAAATTGTGTCAATCGTGCACTCGATTTACTCCTCGTTGACTTCCCCCCCCTCCCCCATGTCGTCAGACCTGTCCGTCACGGTCGACCGCGGACTCGCCCGTGGCACCTCCAAAGTCCATGGCGTGAATCCGGTGCTTCTCGTGGAGAAAATCGTGCGCGAACGCATTTTCGACAGTCTTTACTGGAAAAAAGAATGCCATCACCTGGGTCTGCTCAATCTCCTTGATCTAGCCTCCTCACTGAGTCTCATCGGTACATACGACAACGCAGCGCGAACAAGACCCACGCCGTTTCTGTGTCTGTTGCTGCGGCTGCTGCAATTGCAACCTCCACGCGATATCGTGCTCCATCTGCTGCGTCAGCCCGACTTCAAGTACATCACTGCACTCGCAGCTCTCTACGTCCGACTCACGGCGGGCTCAGTCGACGTATATGCGCTGCTCGAGCCTCTGCTGGCGGACTATCGCAAGCTCAGCATCCGCGAGACGGGTGCGAGCGAACCAACCACCATCTACATGGACGAGTACATCGACAATTTGCTCGTCAAAGACAAGTTTTGCGACATGGTGTTACCGCGGATCGTCGACAGACTCCAGCTGGAGGACCAGGAGTTGCTGGAGCCGCGCGAGAGCTCGCTACAGAGCGAGTTCGAGGATATGATTAGTGATTATGAGAGCGAGTAAGGGACTTGGCGGACTCGAGTAAGCGAGACGGTGCGGATAGTCTCGCTATGGTCGCTGTTGATGATAGGATAATGCATCGCAATGTTGGGTGATATAGTACAAAGTCCGTAAGTCTGTAGCTGCGGTTGTTCACGCCGCACGTCGCAGGACCCACGACGACGCAGGACTCAATTCGCTCGTTGTTTGTTGATTTCTCGACTAGAAAGCCCTCGCACGGCCTCTGCCACGGCCCCTGGCGCCGCCACGAGCAGGTCCCTTGCTGACACGCGGCACCGGTGCCACTGTGGACTTTCTTTTTGGACGCAGCATCGAGTCGGTCAACACGTTGTCGATGTTGAGGTCGTCAGGCAGCACCACCAAGCGCACCTGGTTGCCGCGCACGTTGATGAACTCGAGGTTCATTGGGTTTCTGTGCTTGAGTGTCATTTTCACGTTGCGTAGGTTGATGTTCATCGAAGGTGACACCGATATTATTTCTCCGGCCACGATGGTTCCGTTTTTGAGTTCCACCTGGACTTTCTCGTTGTTGAGCTTCATGAGGAATCTCACGAGCTTCATGGTGGGAGTTTGTAGAGGGCAAGGCAAGGGTTGGGGAACTGGAGAGACAGAACTAAGGTGAGTTGATGATATTTTCTCAATTTTTGAATAGAGAAGGAAGGAAAAAAAAAAAATTGTATGTGGTTACGCAGCCCGCACACCAGAAAATAAACGGTACGTCCGTCGGAACATTAAAAAAAAAAACAAAAAGTAAAGCAATTTTTCAATTTGCTTCTTCTTCATTACCCACTCAAACAACCTCAATTGACCGCCATGGTGAACCTCGTCATTGTCCCTCGGTCCAAGAGCCTGAGAAAGATCAATTGCGACACCGATGAACACACTGTGTTGCAAGCAATCACCAATGAGTACTCCAACGTGAACAAGATCAGCCCAGCAAGGGTCAAGATCTCGTTCCTCGAAGAAGAGGAGGAAAAAAGCACCAAGAAGCCCAAGCGCAGAAGTTTGAAGAACGAGCTCACTCTGAAGGCAAACGGACTCGATTTCTCCAAAACCGACACTCTGACCGTGTACGCCAAAGACGTGGGTCCGCAAATCGGATGGAAAACAGTGTACCTGATTGAGTATCTGGGTCCGGTGATCATCCACTCGTTGTTTTACTACGGGTTCTACAAGCCAGACAGCAACAATTACACGCAGAAGGCGTCGTACATTCTGACGTTGCTGCACTATCTGAAGAGAGAGTTTGAGACGACGTTCATCCACGTTTTTTCGGCCGACACAATGCCTCTGCTGTACCTGTTCAGAAACGCGGGCCACTACTGGGTCTTCAACGGTCTTTTCATTGCGTTCAGCGTGTACGCTCCCCAGGACAGATACTACACTGGTCTGAGCAAGTACCTGTTCCACGTCGAGGACCGGTCGTTGAACGACTTGTACGTGTACGGAGGTCTGTGGGCTGTATTTGAGCTTGCCAACTTGTACTGCCACTACTCGCTGGCCAAGCTGCGCAGTGACGGGTCGCGGGAGCACCGGATTCCGCGCGGGTTTGCGTTTGAGCTGGTTTCGTTCCCAAACTACTTCTTTGAGTGTCTGTGCTGGCTTGTGTTTGCAGTGATGAACAACAACTGGTCGTCGTATCTGTTCTTTGTGATTGGAACGGGCACGATGATGACCTGGGCAAAGCAGAAGCATGCCCGTTACAAGCGGGAGTTTGGAAAGGACTATCCAGCAAAGCGGAAGGCTATGATTCCGTTTGTGTTTTAGGGAGTGGAGCGAATGACGAGCGAATGACGAGCGAACGACGAGCGAATGACGAGCGAAGCGAGTCATGAGTTCCTCAGTGCATTGTGAGTGCGTTTTATCACCAGTGATATGGGACACGCGAGCTGCGACAAGAGTGACTGCCTTGTTGACAACTGTACCTATTGAACGACTCGCTTCACTTCGCGCTTCGCTGCCCACTTAGCCCCTTGTTGCACGCCCCGCGTTGCCTCGCGTTGCCTCGCTCCCCATTTACTACCGCAATTACATGTTTACGTTCGCGACAACTTTCCTACATACAAATACAGACACTATAAAACTGAAATTTTGAGGCGTGGAGATTTTTTTTTTTTACAATCTTGTTTTGTAATGATGGCTATTTTTACCCCTCCATTCGGAAAACAACCCATTGCTCGTTAATACCTAACCATTTCACGCCATCACAGCTGCCATGTCCGACTCCGAGTCCAACAGGGCACCGGACGGAACGCACCAGCCACCGGCACCGCCACAGCCGCCGAGTGCGGCTGGAAACAACAGCGACGCCTCTGTGCCCTTTTCGTCAGAGATGGCGTCGCCAGTGGTGGCTCCAAAACCACAACGCTCGTCGCGGTCGATCCGGTCGACGCCGCTGCCACCAAACCACGCGCTGATTGGCCAGAAACACCTGACGGGCTCTGCCTCGCACCAGCGACAGTACGTTCTGTTGCGGGACAAAACAGGGCACGGGAACACAGGGACCAGTGTTGGGGGCGGCGGGGGTAGCGGGATCCCCTCGCCAAAACTCGGAGCCAACACCAACTCGACAATGGCCTCGGTGTCCACGCAGTCGCCCGGTTCGCTGCTGGCGCCCACAAAGTCGCGGCCGTTTCTACGCAAGGCCCCTTCGTCCAAGTATGTTTTCAGCGTCGACGACGACGAGGACGAGGTCGAGGAGGACCTCAACAGAGAGTACTTGGAGGGCTACTCGGACGCGCTGCGCCACAGATTCAAAAAGTCGTTGCTGGGCGTCCAGGGCGGCGACGCGGGCGACGCAAAGACCAGAAAGCTGCAAGAGATTGAGTCCGAGATTGCTCAGAACCTGATGACGGCCGCACGCGAGCTCAATGGACTGCGCGAGCGCGAGGGCGATGCCGCACACAGCACGCACTCGCGTGTCTCGTACGACGACGAGCCCGAGGACGCGAGTGTCCAGGAGACTTTGGACGAGGAGCCAACGTTACGGCAGCCAGCCAACGCGTCGGCCGGCGCGTCGATCGACGCGCTGCTCACGGATCGCGAGCGCGAGCGCGAGCGCGACGAGCCCGCGTCCGATAATGCGTCGATCAGCTCCGCAGAGAGTTTCACTTTACGAGGACGTCAGGATGCGATCAACGAGACCCATCCGTTTGGTATCAGGATCTGGAAGCCGGCCATCTACAAGAAAAACCGGTCGGTGGAGATCGAAGCTGAAAATGATATTCACTCGACGCCCCATTCGGCTCGCACCGTGGGAGCCAGCGTCGCTTTCTTCAATCTGCTTTGGAGCTGTTCGTTCGGACTGCTGTTGTTCTTGCTGTGTCTCGCAATGGGGGTTGGAACGCTGCTGTTTTCAATGTTGACCGATCCGCGCACAAACGATTCGATGAAGTATGCCAAACTGTACATGAGTCTTGGCCGGTACCTGTTGTTCCCCTTTGGGAAGCTGATCCTGCTGCGGTCCGAAAAGAACTACATGGGCGAAGACGCAAACGTGGGCAGCTCGTTGGCGGAGTTTCGGCAGTGGAGAACGCAAGAGGAAGGCCGTCTTTTCTACGCTGCACCCAACTTCAAGCGCAGAAATCCAACCGAAACCACTCCGCTCAACTCTGTTCCCTCGCAACAGTACATGGGCACAGGAACAACACCGACGGACCGCGATTTCTATGAGGAGGAAGACGATAACACCACTTTTTACAAGCAGCGCATGTTTGGCCGCGGCAAATGGAACGTTGGAAGAGTGGTTTTCTTTATCTTTTTCTATCTTGTGATCCAGCCGATTGTTGTTGTGATTGGCGCGACGATGTGGCTGTTGGTTTTCACGATTCCGATGGCCAAAGTTTTGTTCACGGTGTGCAGCCACATCAAACGACACCCGCTTGCTTTGTCGTTCAAAGTGGAGAAGGACTATTACCAGACAAAGATCAATTCCAACACCAGCAACGAGTCGATTCTCATCTGCACTTACCGATGTTTGGGATTTCACTATTACAAGTACACGGTGGACGGGACCAACATTTTCTTCATCAACTTGATTTTCTTGGTGATTTTCACGATTTTTGATTTTTTTGTGCTCAAAGAGTATTTTGAGTTTACTTCGGTGGTTGTGAGTCCGTCGCTCATTTTTGTCCTGTGTCTCGTTTCGATCGTTCCGCTCGCGTACTTCATTGGCCAGGCCGTGGCGTCGATCTCTGCACAGACTTCGATGGGGCTCGGTGCGGCCATCAATGCGTTTTTCTCCACGATTGTCGAGGTTTTCTTGTACTGCGTTGCGTTGGATCAGTCCAAGGGGAAGCTTGTGGAAGGGTCGATGATTGGTTCGATTTTGGCGGCTGTTTTGTTGCTTCCAGGAACCTCGATGTGCGGTGGAGCTCTCAAGAGAAAGACACAACGCTACAATCCTGCATCTGCGGGAGTTTCGTCAACGATGCTGTTGTATGCGATTTTGGTGATGCTCTCGCCCACGATTCTATACGAGATCTACGGACAGTACGAGGTGCAATGTTTTGCGTGTGAGGGAAACGTGGACGACAAGTTTGGAGGAGATTGCAAAAAATGTCACTTTTTGCAACCGAATCTGGCCGTGGACGAGCTGTACACGCGCTACTTGCAACCTTACACGATCATCTGTGCGATTGGATTGTTTCTGGCGTACTGCATTGGGCTGCTCTTCACGCTCAAGACGCACGCCGCGTTGATCTGGTCGACTCCCGTCGTGGCCGAGCGCGAGAAGCGACTCGAGGCCACCCCGTTGGCGTTTGCGAGTCCCGAAACCAACAGCGTCAAGTCGTTGAAGTTGGATGCGGCGAGCAATGTCTCGAGGAAAACGCAGCAGCAGGTTGGGTCTTCGAAGCTTCCAAACAAGGTATCTGCGATGCCGCTTGTTACTGCACAGCAGGTTCATCAGCAGGAGGAAGTTGGCGGCCACGATGCGCCGAATTGGTCCCGGAGAAAATCGACAACGATCTTGCTATTGGCGACGTTGCTCTACGCGATTATCGCTGAGATCTTGGTCGACGTTGTTGACGATGTTTTGAGCGTTTTTCCAATCAATCCAAAGTTCTTGGGATTGACGGTTTTCGCACTGGTGCCCAACACGACCGAGTTTGTCAACGCGTTTTCGTTCGCAACCCACGGGAACGTTGCGTTGTCGATGGAGATTGGTTCTGCGTACGCGTTACAAGTTTGCTTGCTGCAAATCCCAATAGTGACGCTTTACTCGACGTTCAAAAACAAGGGCTCGGTTACTGCCGACATCAACAGCATGTTTGCGCTTGTTTTTCCAAGATGGGATTTTATTGCTTCGCTGATCTCGGTTTACATGTTCACATACGTGTATGCCGAGGGCAAGTCGAACTACTTCAAGGGCTCGATTTTGATTTTGTTGTACATTTCGGTGTTGACTGGGTTTTATTTTTCGATTGTCATTGATGCGAATGGACTGAACTGAGCGAGTGACGAGCGAAGCGCGTGTCGAGTCGAGTCGTGTCGTTCGTTCTTCATTTCTGGTTTTTATTGCTCTCCATTTAGTCATAAGTTACTCAAATTGTTGCTCGCTCGCCATCGGTCATTCGCTTAACATCTGTTGATCAAAATACATTATTTGTTAATTATTCGCAAATGACGAGCGAAGCGGCTCGCTCAACGGCTCGCTTAGCTCGCCGCTTCCGCTCGTCAACGCATCTGGTAAAACTACTAGCTTCGCATGCTTGAATGGCTCGCTTCGCTCGTCACTTGATCTAAACACCTCTCAGTGGCTCGCTCCAAACTTCATCTGCTGTACCCACATTAATTACCATAGGCCTTCTCCAAGGCAGCCTCAAGAATCTTGAGTCCCTCGATGATGTCCGAGTCCTCAATGTTGAGGGCAGGAACAAATCTGATAACGTTTCCTCCGGCAGTGATGATGAGCAGTCCCATGTCTCTGGCAGCACCGACGATTGGCGAAGGGTCCTCGTTGAACTCGACTCCCAAAAGCAGTCCTTCGCCTCTGACCTCTTTGATGTGGGCTGGGAACTTTTCTTTCAGCTCGTTGAGCTTCACTTTGAACATCTCGGACTTCTTCTCCACGTGTTGCAAGAACTCGGCATCAGACACTTTATCGAGCACATACAGACCGATTCTGGCTCCGAGCGGGTTGCCTCCGTAGGTGGTTCCGTGGTCGCCAACGTTGAGCTTGGACTCCACTTCCTCCGTCACCATGGTGGCTCCGATCGGGAATCCGTTTCCGAGAGCCTTTGCCATCGTCACGATATCTGGATGGGCCTGTTTTGGCAGCTTGGAGTGGGCCCAAAGCTTGCCGGATCTGCCCAAACCGCACTGGATCTCGTCGTAGATCAAAAGAGCCTGGTTCTTGGCACACAGTTCCTTTAACTTCGAGAGGAACTCCGCGTTCATGGGACGAACTCCTCCTTCACCTTGGACCGGCTCGACGATCACCGCACAGGTCTTTTCGCTAATCACGCTCTCGACGGACTTGATGTCGTTTGGCTTGGCAACCTTGACACCAGGAACGAGCGGAGAGAATGGCTTCTGGTACTTTGGGTTTGGCGTCACCGACAAAGCGCCCATTGTTCTGCCGTGGAACGAGGTTTCGAACGTGATGAACTCGGTCTTGTCTTCCGAAATGGATTTACCGTACTTTCTCGCAAACTTCAACGCAGCCTCGTTAGCTTCAGTTCCTGAGTTGGCGAGGAAAATTCTCGACGCATTGTGCATCCCGCCCGATTCCCTGGTCTTCTCCACCAATTGCTTGCTGAGCTCGCCACTCCACTCGTTGTGGTACAAGTTGGAGCAGTGGATCAGGTTACTGGCCTGGTCGTGCATGATCTTGGCAATGTCGGAGTTTGCATGTCCCAACGCGGTCACGGCAATACCCGCGGTGAAATCAATGTACTTGTTTCCTTCCAGATCCCACAGGTGGGCGCCCTTACCTTTGTTGAACACAACCGGCGGTTTGGAGTACGTGGTGACCGTGTATGGGTCTGTCTTTTCGACATAAGCGGCCGATTTCGACTGATTTTTGAGGTTAGCACTGACGGAGAGCAATTTCTTCTGAATGAACGAGCCAGACGAGCCGGCCGTCGATTTCACCACAGACTTTGACCACATGATTGCTTGGGTTGGGTGTAGTTGGTTTGTTTCTTCTTGGTTGGAAATTTCAACAACTTTTATATGAGTCAAAATTTTTCATTATCTAGCCGTTGAGATGGGTGTCCGAATTAGGCAAGTCGATTTTTCCGCGCGGGCTAACAGAATGACTGACAAAGGACGAGCAACGCGAGTCTGTTATGAGTCATCTGTGAGCCAAGGTGTTTGCAAGGTGTTTGCAAGGTGTTTGCTTGCTTTGCTCATTCTTTGTGAGCCATCCCTCGCTTACCGCTTGTTCCCCGAGCAATGTGGAGACAGGATTGTTGTACACCCTCACAAATCTACCACTCCTGACTCCAGTCACGTGACAGCATCACGTGTTGTGCCGACCTTCAAAGCCCTCACGGTATACAACACCAAGTACAGTCTTGTGAGCTCTCTAGAATCGGGTAGCAGCATACAGGAGCCATTGGCTCAGGAAATCCCCAAACAAATTACTCCACCCAGTCAGTCGCTTACACGCTCATCCACGTCGTCCCCCTCGGTCCAGCGTGTGACAGTCGTGGGACTTGTGAGGAGGTGGCCCCTCCTCTGTACCGCTTTGCTCGATGTAGCTTGTGTGGTTGGTCGCTCACGACTCGCTTTGCTCGATTGGCCGCTCACGACTCCCTTCGCTCGTCGTTTCGTCGTTCTGTCCAGTCAGCAGACACGCATCACGTGACCCCGAAAAATTTTGTCACACAGATTCGTTGAAAAAAATCAAATACAACTAACTTAACTCACCAGCAAAAGCCTCATCTCTCCCTCCAACCATCCAAACACCATGTCGTCAGCGAAACTGTTCAACCTGACTGCCCAGGACGCTTTCAAGAAGCTGCCCCAGAAGCTGCAGAACTTTTTCACAAGATATCCTCCTGCTCCGTTCAAACAATACGCCTCCAAACAGACACTCACAACTGCTCCTGATGCCAACCCCTTCATTCCAAACAAGCACCCGGTGACCGGGAGAGTCCAGGATCCAATCTACTCGCTCAGAAGACAAACCGACCTTTACAAGCTCGCCTACAAGTTCGGCATTGCTGAGCTCATGCCAACCATGCAGAACAACAAGAAGATCTACCAGGAGAAGTACGACACAAAGCCAACAATGAAGGGTGTCTTGCGTCCAAAGGGACACAAGTGGGAGAGAACGTACGAGGAGAGACAGAAGAAGATTGAGGACGCACTGGCAAACGCCGACAACGTTCTGGTGGAGGCCAGAGGAACCAAGTACAGAAAGAGACTCGAGAGAAGAAAGCAGGAGCAAAAGACATGGTATTGAACGCACCAGATCGACAACAACAACTACTACTGTATATACATATTCGTCTAAGCTTTCGCAGCAATTTGTTATGTTTTTTTTTGACTGTTGTAGGTCTATAGACAAGATTTAGGTTTGGAGTACTGGGGCTACACTTGTTTCTCTTTGTCATCGCCCAGCTCCTTGTACAGATCGTCTTCATCAAAAGTCTCCTCAATAGGCTCCTCCTCCTCTGCCACAGATCCAGAGCCCACCGCACTGCTGCTAGATTTGGCCATCAGGACCTTTGTGAGCTCCACAGCGTCGGCCTTCCACTTCTGAAGAACCTCCATCTCCTTGTCGAAACCAAATTCAACAAACGATTTGCCGTAAACAGCTCCAAACATATCGCTTTCTTCCTTGTTGACGTTCATCTCGGTCTCCTCCTCAATCTTGAGACGGTAGTATTCAAACTTGGATTGCTCGTATGCGTCGAGCAATTCTGCGTCCTTCGTCTTCATCAGGTACAATGTCCTCTGCACCACGCTTTCTCCGTCCAATTTCTTCGCCAGCTGTTTCATCGTCGACCAATCCTGTTTGCTCGTGTCTATTTGGTGCTCGTTTTCAATCAAAGACTTAGGGTCCGCGAGTTCCCAAGGGTGTTGTTTGTAAAACAAGTTTCTAATCTCATCTTCCACAAACTGCAGTTTTTGCGGCTTGAAAAGATCGCTGCGCAATGCCGATGGCTTCACTCTCGTCTTGTAGTACCCGCTTTCCAGGCTTCCTTGCGCATTCATCGCCTCTCTTTCTTTCGCCTCTTGCAACTTCTCTGGTCTCACCTCTTTGCGGTAAACTGGTTTGGGAGGATGGTAGGCTACCACTTTATACCACGAAGGCTGCTTCGTGACGAGTCCCGACTTGAGGTAGTCGGAGGTTCTCTTCAGCACCTCGTGTGCGCCCTTGTTCGTGTTCATTTTGGTGACCTGGATCTGGAGAACTCGGCTTTCTTGCTGATCAACGTATCATGAACGAGTTTTCAACAAGTCCAATTTACTGAAATTTTTTTTTCCCAGCGTTGAAGCAGGAAATGCTGATTAGCTCAGCAATTAGCAAGCACAGTCTCTGATTTTTTTTTTTTTTTTTTTTTTTTTGAATCTTTTCATCGTGCGAGCTCTGAAAAATTTTTTGAAATAAAAAAAAAATAAGAAATCAAAAAAAAAATTTATATCTCTTTGAAAACCACTCCAACCTTTAATTAAAGCCAGTACTTCTCAGCGATCAACCCCCCCAAACCATGTCGCTCTTAGAACAGCAGTTGTCTGAGATTGCCCAGAAGAACCAGACGGTTGTTCTGGACAGAAAGAAGCGGTCCAAGCTCCACTCTGTGTCGTTTTTGTACGACGCCGCAGATGCAGCCAGCCAGGACTTTGATTCGATCTACACCGAAGCCTTCGAGGCTCTCGAGCGTCTCGAGCAGCTGGACCGTCGTTTCGGCAAGTTCAAGCTCTCTATCTTCAGCGAGACATCCATCAATGTCGACAGACAGGTGCAATCCCAAGAACAAAACGATAATCTGGACAAGACCATCAATGCCTTCTTGGAGCTTGTGTCCCCATTCTGGCATCTTGCCATCTCGATCCGTGCTTCTGAGTGGCTCTTGAGAAGATTCCAAATGAACTATCACAACAGCGAACAATTGCTTTTATCGACGCTGCCATATTTCGATCAGCCGATCTTTGAGCGTGTTCTCTACGTCATTCCTAAGATGCCACCTATTTTCCAATGGTTGAACGGATTCAAGAAAGCAAACAACAGACTACCATCTAGAAACAGCGTCATCAAGGCATTTTCCGATGTTGAGTTTTTCGACCTCTACTCCAAATTTCTTGCTGGGAAGCTTGAGCACCGGAATCAGTACAGAAAAGAGCTGGTGTTCTTCATTTCCGTCACCATTTCCACTCTGGCAGCCATGGCCAGCGATAGCTCTGCCCGTCTTGCCGACTTCGTGCCAATCGTTCTCACCATTTCCGGTTCATTGCTGGCTACCGAAGATCAGGAGTGTAAAGTGAGTGCATACACGATCCTGGCTGTGCTTTCTTCTGCAGTTCCTTTGTCGAGAGACGTCCTTTTGGCTGCAATTGAAACGATCTTGATTCACACAGACTTCTCCACGGACAAGGCACGTACCCAGGCTTACGCTGCTGTGCTTAAGTTATACGAAAGCATTCAAACTGGTTCCTTGGAGCCCCTTCCAGCCAAAATCTTCAAGAGATTGCCATCGAACCTGCTTGCCAGAGACTCTGAGTACTGGGAAATCACGCGGGAGTCGCGTGCTAACAGCAGCTTTGTTTGCAGCTATCTCAAGACCATGATTGCCAATGGAGTTGCTGTTGATGCTGAGGTCGTTGAGCTGTTAAAGACAGATATCAAGTTCAGCAAAAGACAGCTGGCAGAACTCTGTGCAGCTGTTCTGGCCCAGATTGACGGCGCAACTGTCGATAGCGTGGTGTTTGTGGCTCTGTTGAAGCACGTCAACAGTGTCGAACCGGATCTGTTCAAGACCGTTTTGGCCGAACAAGACTTCTCGCTCGATCGTCTGGAGATGCTGTTGCAAACAACGTTCCGCACAGAGGGCAGTGACTCTGCAGAGGATGAGGCCTCTCTCGAAAAAGATGCCTCTGCTGTTGCTACAGAAGACGAACCGGTTGAACAAGATCTGAAAACTCTTTTTGCATCGGCCGCGTCGACCGACGCGTCGTTCCTGTTTTCGACTCGCGACATCGACTCATCGTTCCACAAGCTCCACAACGTGTACCTTCGTTCAATGGAGATGTCAGCCACCAACACCTTCTTGGACATGTGTTTCTCAGGCCTGCCTGCAGCGGTGTCGTTTTTGCTCCGCGTTGCCGCGTCGCTCAGCACTCCGCTGAAGGCCAGAACGTATGCTTTGAAACTGCTGGCCAGCCGTTTGCACTCGTTTGACGGCCTTTCCTACACGGTTCTGCCTGTTTTGTGCACGCTGTTGGTGAGCTCGCACCGTGTGATCCGTTCCAACGCGTGTGACGTGCTCAAGACGATGACTGTTTCTGGTGGAGGCCGCACTCTGTTGCTTGCAGACACCATTTATGGTCCTGAGCTCTCTGCCAAACTTGCTGTGATGTCTCCAAAAGACGGTCTCCAACTGGTGAACCGTCTCGTGGAAGCAATCGGCGATATCACAGTCGATTCCGAGCAATTTCATGCCGTTTTCCACTCTTTGGCCGTCGACAAGAAGCTAGGAAAGCTGGTTTTGGCCTTTTTTGCGTCCCACGCAACGGCCACTTCGCTCCCCGTTGTGAAATCCGACCTCATGGCAATCGTGAACCGCGGGTCCAAGGACGTCAAGGGCGCAGCACTGCCATCGCAGATGTTCCAGAGCTTCCTTGACTCCTACGTGAACGAGCGTGCCGAATGGCAGCAGAAGTGTGCCGAAACAGGCGCCGATTTCATTAAGTTCGAAAGCGCTGCAGTGGCTTTGGTTTCTGCTCGTGAGAAGAACGAGAGTGGCGTTCGGTTCCTCGAGTCTGCTCTCAACAGTCCTTACGAGTCGCTTTCGACACTCGCCGCCCGCCGCGTCGCAGAGATCCTCCCTACGCTGAAGTTCGACTTCCAGCTGCGTCTGGCAAAGACCATCGTCGAAGGCGGCCTTGCAGAGGACACAGACGTTCACTATGATTCAGTGATGTTGCTTGAGTCTCTCGAGCTCTCCAACGAGATCTTTGTGAGCTTGCTCGGCGAATGCACGCTCAGCGGCACGAACGGCAGCTCTTCCGCAGCCGCCGGCGCTCCTCCAAAGAGACGCAGACGTTCGTCAGCGTCCACAAGACAGGCTTTGAAAGAGCAAGAGGTGTCTTTCATGGCGTCGACTCACTTGAAGAAGGTCACAATGTTGCTGGAAGTTCTCGACAAAGCGTCTTCCGTCGCCGAATACCACGGATCGTTGGACCTGCTGAAGTTGTTGTTTGACGTGCTCGACGATCTCGAGACTCTCGGCAAGGATGGCAAGCTACCGGTGTTGTACTCCGAGGAGACTTTGTCTTCATGCATGAAAAATGTCATTGACTCGCTGCGCGCTGGCGCGTCGAACGGCGCGTCGATCGACGCGGCCGACGCGCTCTCGATCCGTGCCGACGTTGTGGTGTCGGCGATCCGGTCGTCTAGCTCGCCACAGGTGCAAAACAAGCTGCTGCTCGTTGTTGCGTCGCTTGCGTCGCTCGCTCCCGAACTTGTTCTGCACTCGGTGATGCCGATCTTCACTTTTATGGGCGCCCACACGATCCGTCAGGATGACGAGTTCTCCGTGCACGTTGTTGAGCAGACCATCGCATGCGTCGTGCCAGCACTCGCTGCTGCAACACAGTCTGGAATCGTGGCCGAGGTGGAGTTCCTGCTCGCCTCGTTTGTCAGCGCATTCCAACACATCCCACGCCACCGCCGTGTGCGTCTATTCACCTCGCTCGCGAGAACCCTTGGGTCGTCGGTCTCGATCCACTTGATTGTGTTTCTGTGCGGCCAGCAGTACGCGGCTGCGTACGCCAAACACAAGATGGGAGACTGTGCTGCCCTCGCCGACTTCTCGGCCTCGTTCTTACAGAACTTCTCTGCTGCCGAGCAGCTCACTGCCGTTACCAAGTACCTCGACTTGTGGAAACGCGTCCCAACCGACGCGCTCGATAAAAATTCGTCCGAGTTTGCCGACCTTTCGTCGCGCGTCGTTTTCGGCCCGTCGATCGTCGCGCTCTCTGCCTCCGAGCTTTTCGACCTCAGAAAGGGTCTAGTGTCGTTTATCAGACACGCCATCTCGGACGCACTGAGCTCGGCAGGTGTTCCACGTTTGAGACTCAAAATCGCGTCGCTCATTCTACAAAACGGCGACGTCGACGACCTCCTTGGCGCGTTCCAGCAATTATTCCGCAGTCTGCTCGAAATTATCGACGCGTCGGCCAACTCTGACGAGGAAGAGATTCTTGCCAAGTTGTACAAGTTGCTCGGAGATGTGTTGAGTTTGCTCCCAGTCAAACACTTTGTCCAATCAGTGTCGGGCATCTTGACTGGCGACTCGTCCTCGCTCCGTACCATGACGCACATCACCTCTCTTGCGTCGCTCAAGTTCGAGTCGGAGCACGTTGAGGACCCACACGCCCACGAAGGAGTCACACAGCTCGTGCCGTTGTTGCTCAACAACGTTGCATCCCAGCGTGATACCGCGCTTGCACAGGCTTCGCTTGATACAGTCTCGAGCCTGTTCCAGCGCTTTGGTAGCAACGTGGAACCATCACTGTACCTACAAGCTCTGGGCGTCGCCACCGACAAGGTGGGTCTTTTGAACGAGGACGCTCCAGAACTTGTCATCTCCTCCATCAACTGCATCACCAGCATTGTTTCTGTCATTGGAGTCAAAATGATTGGTTTCTTCCCGAAAATCGTTCCACCTCTCTTTGGTATCTTTGAGAAAAACAAGTCACGTGACACAGAGTCGGCAAAACTAATTCAAATCGCAATGCTCGTTCTGTTCAGCAGCTTGATCAAAAAGATCCCAACGTTCCTCACCCCGAACATCCAGGACATTCTCAAAGTGGTGTTCGACGCAAACCAGGTTCCTGACGGTGTCCGCACATCGGTGCTCAGCGTCGTGGTCGATTACGTCGACTTGAAGACGTCTTTGGGCAACTTCTGCTCGCTGTGGGGATACGTTTCGCAGCGTAGCGACGTCGCGTCGATCGGTCTGTTCCTTTCGGCGATGGAGAAGGTCATCGACGCGATTGACAAAAAGACTGCCGTCCAACAAGCCAATGTGTTTGTTCGCTACCTGTTGGAGTCGCTTGAATTCCGTGCGTGCGCCGACGCGTCGATCGACGCAAACACTATCAGCAGAGTCGAGGCTTCGGTCCACAAGTGTGCTATCCAGTACGTTATGAAGCTGAACGACAAGTCTTTCAGACCGCTGTTTGCGTCGATCGTCCGCTGGGCGTTTGACGGTGAAGGTGTCGTGTCCTCGATTGGCGAGGTGGCAAGACTCGTGTCTTTCTTCAAGTTTTTCAACCGTCTTCAGGAAAGTCTGCGCTCCATCATCACCTCATACTACTCGTACGTGCTTGCATCTACCGAGTCGTTGCTCAATAGACTTGCCGCAGGTGAGGTTTCCGATATTGCGCTCAAGAGATTGGTTTTGATTTCGCTCACGTCGTCGTTCAAGTACGACCAGGACGAGTACTGGCTTGCGAGTACGAGATTCACTCCAATCTCGACTGCTTTGTGTGCGCAATTCACCTCTGTTGAAGACGGTATTGGCAAGTATCTTGTCAAGGCTGTCACTGCACTTGTCCAGGACACTTGTTCGTCTGACGAGCACAACAAGGCTGTCAACCAACTGTTGCTTTCGCACATGCGTGCATCGTGTAAGCCTCGGGAGAAGTTCTGGGCCATCAGATCTCTCAAGACTGTGTACAAGAAGGTTGGAGAGTCCTGGTTGAGTCTGTTGCCTCAACTGGTTCCAATCATCGCGGAACTCCTCGAGGACGACGACGAGGAGGTTGAGATGGAGGTGAGAGTTGGTCTCGTGAAGGTGTTGGAGGAAGTCATGGGCGAACCTCTGGATAGATACTTGGAGTGATTATGTAATACGAACATAGAAAAGCTGATTGAGCCACCTTGTAAACGTCGGTTCGCGCACGACTTCTGAGATTTCGAGCTCTTTTTGTACATATGTTATTTTTTTTTGGGGATTTTTTTGGATTTTATTTTGTTTTTTTTGTTAAACTCATCAATTTTCGACACTTGATTTCTTATCACAATTAGAGATTTACTCGTGTACGAGCTCACAAATCGCGAGTGAATTACGTGTTTCCATTACACTCAGACCACAGTCGAAAGAAAGGACGTGTTTCCCGCCCATATACAAGTTCGTCTAGTCCTCGAACTCAACAACCACCTGTACTTTGTGACTTAGGTGGCACAAAATACCTACAGCACAACAAGACAGAAGAAACCGACCTACACATTCCACGCCCGTTCAATGCCAAAAAAACAGCTTGAAGGGCTTGGCCTGCATCTGAAAAACGCCCCATTGCTACCTTTGACCCATGACGACATAGTGGGTCCCAGTTCTGGGCAACAGCAACAGCCAGACGATCTCGTGAGCGTAGCAAACTCGTTGCAATCATCGTCAACAACGTTATCAACGTTTGCGAAGAAACAGCAGCACAAGCTCAAGATCAAGAACTTGAAGAAACAAATGGACTCCCACTTCACCGTGCCTAGGTATTTCAAGAGACTCGTGAATGTCAAATCATTGGATTTCGAAACAGCACTCTGGGAGATGCTCAACCTGATACTGCAACCCAAAAGGGTGTACAAGTCCCTTTACTACCAGAAGCAAACAAAAAACAAATGGTCCAGAGACGATCCAAGTTTTGTCATAATTCTGAGTTTTTTCCTGATAGTGAGCGCAATCTGCTGGGGACTGACATACTCGACTAACGTGGTGACTATTTTCAAGCTCATCTTGTATATGGTGGTGGTGGATTTCCTATTAGTCGGACTGGTGATTGCGAGCATAGGATGGGTTTTGGCCAACAACTTTTTCCTCCAACCAGGAAGCAACTCACTGACGCCTGTTTACTCCAACAAAATCCTTCGTTTCTTGCTCCCCACAGACTCTATGTTAGAATGGGCCTATTGTTTTGATATTCACTGCAATTCTTACCTCATCATATGGCTGTGTCTCTACCTTGTGCAGTTCTTCCTGCTCCCGCTGCTCAGAATGAACAACATCTTCTCCGCCCTGATTGGAAACACCCTCTATTTTGCATCCATAAGTTATTACTTCATCATCACTTTCTACGGCTACAATGCGCTGCCATTTTTGCAGAGAACAGAGTTCCTGCTGGTGCCAATTCCTATATTTGGCTTGTGCTGGTTCATCTTGACGATCTCAGGCTTCAACATGGCAAACTACATGTCCAATGCCTACTTTAACTGATGCATTTCGAACGGTCTGTCACTAACTCCACATGTATAGATATTTTGAGTCAATGAAAAATAAAAAAGAATAAAAAGCCGATTGAGCAGTGCAAGGATGTTTGATCTAGTAGTTTTCAAACGTTCTGAGAAGAAAAAAAAACTCAAGCTGAGCTAGCTAGCTACAGAGATAATGAATTGACATCTCCTGGTATGTCAAGTCAGACCCTCGCATAACATGTCAGCGAACCCCGGAAATAGACTACAAGCATGGAATCCACTACCCCCTGATCGTGGCTCATTCCCGCTCGACCATTATGGAGACTGCACGACACAGATGCAAAAATATCTCAAGTGCATGAAACTTGTGCGCAACGAGAACGCACCGAACTGCCGGCTTTTGGCCAAAGACTACCTCGCATGCCGTATGGAGAACGAGTTGATGGACAAAGTCGAATGGAAAGAGCTGGGGTTGCCAGACGACAAAACCGAGAAAAAACAAGAACCAAAGAAAGAGTAATGAGCATTTTATTTTCTTTGTCAAGTCACGAAATAAACTAAACTATAATATAATACATCATTTATCGAAACACACTCAAAAACTGGTAATATATGAAGAAAAAACACAAAACAGGGCTTGAAACCGATTGACAAAGCACTAAACGGATACAAAAAAATCAAAAAATAAGACAATATACAGAGCAGTCAAAGTGAGGGATTGATCTCACTCCGAACAGATCCCAAGAGCACAAGAAAACTCTTGTCAAAGCTAGCGCACAAAAAAACTGAATATGATTTTTCAATGTCCGGAGTTTGCATTCTTTGCTTCAAGCTCCATGACTCTTCCTTCCAGAGAATTCACCTTGGCCTCTAAGATTGCTATTGTTCCATACAAGTCGGCTATAGTGGCATCTGAAGACCCATTGTTCAAGCCTTGGCCAGAGCCCGCGCCATAGTTTGACAAATGTTGTGGGTGGTAGCTTGAAGATTGCAAGTAGTTTGAGTTGGCCGTGTTCATTGAGATTTGTTGCTGTTGCTGTTGGGGCTGTTGAGGAGACTGCTGAGTGGATCTAGATCTTGACTGTCTTTGATGAGTTTGTATTTGGGCCTGTTGCACGTAGTAATTGGACACTGCGGATGCAACGACGGCTGCAGCGGCTGCTGCCTCTGCATTTGTGGCGTCTTTGGATTTTTTTGAAGATGAGGAGGGGCCCAACTTGTTCTGTCCATCGTATGACTTTCGTTTGCCAGGAGACAAAGGAGCGGAGGTTGGCGCGAGACTCGAAGGAACGGGCGAGACTGAAGGGTCTAAGGTGGTTACTGTAGCTCCTGAGCAGCCGGAAGACGAGTTAACGTGTCTGAGAAGTGCGTCTGCTCTAGCGAAGCGTTTTTCGCACTTGTCGCAGCGGAATGGTTTTTCTCCAGTGTGGAGTTTCTCGTGTCTTTTGAGATCGTGTTGACGTCTGAACTTGTTGTTGCATTGGGTGCATTCGTAAGGTTTTTCATCGGTGTGGATCAGCATGTGGGACTTGAGGTTGTGTTTTCTAGTGAAGGAGTGGTGACATTGGTCGCACTGGTATTTTTTGTCCTCATTGAGTCCGCTCTTGTCGTTTTCGTCATCCTCGTCTTCGTCTTCTGAGTTTGTGCTGTGTTGAGCGACCGACGGCGAATCCGCGTCGTTCTTGAGCTCTGAGGAGCTCGCGACTCCTCCAGAAGAGGGGGTTACAGAGCCTCTAGCCACCGAATGGGACCCGCCACCGTTCTGGGCGTCTCCTGCAGCGCTCTGCTGGTTCATCAGGCTCGAGTCGATGTTCGAGAGCATTGTGAGCGACTGCGACATGATGGGCTGTTGTTGAAGGTTTGAATGTAAATTGTCAAAAGGGAATAAAAACTACGCCCTAAACAAAATATAAACAACAAAGAAAATCCCACAAGAGATGTGGCAAATGGGGGCTGCCAGTGACCCCGTTTGTGGATGAAGAGAAAATTGCGGCGGCCGCGAAGCGCGTGAGCGGTGGCTGAGCACGGAGAGTGTGGGCGTCCTGTCTGCGCGAAGAGGCTGCGTCGATCGGCGCGAGCTAACAGGAAAAAGAAAGACAAAACCGGGCCGGATCAAAAGTTTTTTTTTCGTTCTTTTTTTTTTTTTTTTTTTTTTTTACATTAATTTCACCTTGCAATCCCACACGTTGCCACACATTGTTTGATTGCTTGCTTCGCGAAAAAGGTTACCCGTGCAGGCAGGGTAGTGATGTGCGGACGATGGCTGCAGCGAGTGTTTCATAGCGTGTCTGTGCATCAGCGGACTCCCTGTGCGGGCTGCAAAAAGCAGCACTGCAAGTCGGTAGGGATCGAGCAGGGGCGAGCAGGGGCGAGCAGCGCGAACAGGGGCGAGCAAGAGGCCAACTACAAGTGTTGCAATGTCCAAATGCAGCCGTCATTGGCTATCGAGTACTTGTACTGAGTGTCGTGTTTTGAGGCCCCGCATTTCTTATCGCAGGTGCGGCGAAGAGCAACTGACGCGCGAATTTGTGCGTGCGACCCACGGGTCAGGCTAGGCTGCAGAGACAGAAAAGCAGGCGGGCTTTTTTTTTTTTTTTTTTCTGGCCTGGAGCGCAGCCCGGGTCGCCACGGGGCGCTGCAGGGCGCTACCGGGCACCGCGCGGGCGCCACGCGGGCGCCCTCCCGGGTCGCCACTGAGTCGCCATTGGGTCCCTTCCCCCGCGGCTGCGGCGGGAGCCGCGAGGAGGCGGCGGGGCTTGCCTGACGTAATTAATTAAAGTTCTGTAGAGCAGGATTAATTAAAAGTGGGTTGTCTCTGAATTGACCTTGTGGGAGTCTCGAGTTGTTGAAATAGAACAAAATCTGCTGTCTAAAATAGTGGTTTTATTTGCTTTTACGGATTACAGACTCAGCATTATCACTTGGAACAACCACTGTGAATTCGTAGTGGCGGGTTCCTTATCGGAGATACAGCAATCAAACTCTCCGTTAGTCCAGTATTGCGGGACAAAGAGGTGGCAAATTTGCATACAACTCTTGTTGCACTCACGTTTGCGAGCCCGCAGTGATGCTGACTGCTAATAATTTCAAGAGAAAGAGACCCAGACTCTCATCGTCGGCCCAAGTGGCGTCGTCGCCGACAAACACTGCATCAGGATCGGAAACAGCTGCGGCATCCGGAAGAGGTTTGTTTCGCAAGAAGAAACAGCAACAGTTTGCCACCAGCTCCGACTCCTCGTACCCCATGACGTCCTCATTTGGCACGAGCGAGGTTATCAATCTTGATTCGGACGCCGAAGACTATGTTTTCAAAGATGACAATGTGCCGGTCACATCGGACGAATACTTTGCTTATGAGGATATCGACGGCAACTACCTGTCTGTCAAACACAAAAGCGACCCGGAGGATGGTTGCGGTGATGATAGCGACGGTTTCGTCGTTGATAATGGTGTGCGGTTCAGATCGTCTTTCTCGTCTTACTACAACACCAACAGCCTCAACATGGCTAGTTTGCGGCTGACGAGCTCGAATAACAACGTTGGGGGCGCAGGCGCAGGCGCAGGCGCTGATGGAGCCGCCTCCCACACGCTGGTGAACCGTTTCAACAAAAAACGCACCAAGTCGTTGCCGCAGCTGTCCTACTCAAAAGTGACATACAGACCGAACTTTGACAAGGAGTCTGTTCTCGAAAAGATTGGTGACGTGAAAACCACTCTTATACAACACCAGTTTGCTAACTACACTTATGGATCTTCTCCCAAAGCGTTGAACCGCAAGTTTTCATTCAACACTGAACTGCCTCCAAGTTACGGCCACAGCAGTCACATCAACAGCAGCAACTCGTCAAGGGACTCTTACGAGTCCGCAAACACGTCAGTGACTCTCACGGAAGAGACGCCTTGCGACGATAAAGACGGCCACTACATTATCGAGCCCGGTGCATCTTTTGCAAATGACAGGTTCCAGATCCAGTGTCTTCTTGGACAAGGAACATTTGGAAAAGTGATCAAAGCATACGACAGATACAACAACTGTGCAGTGGCCATCAAAATTATCAGGTCGATCCCGAAATATAGAGAGGCTTCTAAAATCGAGCTCAGGGTATTGACCATGCTGAAAAAGCACGATCCAGAAAACGTGAATCAGTGCATACATCTAAGAGAGTGCTTTGATTATAGAGGTCACATCTGCATAGTCACAGATATCTTGAAGATATCTTTGTATGACTTTTTGGATAAGAACCATTTCCAGCCATTCCCAGGGTCTCATGTGCAAGCCATTGCGAAGCAGCTGCTGAGGTCTGTTGCTTTTCTTCACGATTTGAACCTCATCCACACAGATCTCAAGCCCGAAAACATATTACTGAAAGACGACACGTTCAAAAGAAGACCCTTCCACAAGACTGGCTCGACAGGAGCTTCCAAAGTGACAAGAAACATCCTTAATGACCCGAAAATATACACCATTGATTTTGGTTCTGCCATCTTTGACGACGAGTACCATTCGTCAGTGGTTTCCACCCGTCACTATAGAGCGCCTGAGATTATTTTGGGCATTGGGTGGTCTTTTCCTTGTGACATGTGGTCTGTTGGATGTATATTGGTGGAGCTGGTTACGGGCGATGCACTGTTCAAAACTCATGAGAATGCACAGCATTTGGCTATGATGGAGCAAGTTCTTTGTGAACCTATTGATCTCAAGTTGGTTAGAAAATGTTTCAACCAGTTTTACCACAGTTCGTCCTCGAGACGCCGTTCTTCGGGTTCAAGCTCATCTCAAGGGTCTGATTGCATTGCCAACTCATTTTCGAAAACGACAGGAAAGCTGCTATTTCCAACGCCCAAGACACCAATCAAATTGATTGATGAAGTTGAGAGATTACCTTCTTTAGCAAACCTGATTGGCAGCAAAGTGGGTTTCCAATTTGACATGAAATCGTCCTTGAAAGATTCGTTGGCCAAGTACAACATACCGAAGAGAGAACAAGACGATTACGAATTTTGGTATTGGTTTATTGACTTGGTAAAGAAGCTGTTTGTTTTCGATCCGGAACATCGACTTACGGCTGTTGAGGCACTGGAGCACAAATGGTTTGATCGTGGTATATTTGATGATGGTACATCTCTGTGATGTCACTTGGACTTGGACATATGAAGGAAGGGCAAGACAAGACGCTTATGCCTATTCTACTATTTTTTTTATCTTTTTCCTTGTATGATTTTCTACTGGTTTGCCAGGTCATGGGTTTGAAGTTGTTTTCTGCGCAGCCTACTATCACACACATGCTCATGGTTTTATTTATTTTACTCTTTTTTGCTTGGGGTGTGTCGTTGCTTTTTTGATTACTGGTTTTTTCGGTCTTACGTTTTTTCAGAATGGGAAAATTGGAGTTTTAGTTTGTTTAGTTTTTAACTGTGGGGTACACAAGGTGCCGGCTTGGTTGAAGCCGGTGGAATGCCACAATGGGTGTGGTTATAATTGGATTTTATTCAGTGTGAAGGACAGTTAATATAGAGGAGTTTATCTGTTGGTGGCCATTGTCATCATTGATGTAGTCTTTTGGTTGAGCATGTTTTTCTTTGACCTTGAAAAAAAGGTGATTATTGATCAGATACAGAAAAAAAGACCCGGATATCGGAGATGACTGGAGAGGCAAGTTATCTGGGGATTCACAGATTTGATGTACAGTGCTATCACTAACGTGTTACAGTGTTATAATACATTATATGGGGCAAAAAGACTACGCTTCTTGCCGAAAGGTGACCGACTCTTCAACTGACACAACCGGGGTAGAGTCGCTGATTGCCCCAGAGTCAGTTGCGGGCTTGGTCCCTTCGTCGAGGTCGTCTTCGAATTGTATGTCATCCATGTCAAGATCGTCTTCAAAATCGTCAAACTCCATCTCATGATTCTTGGTCTTGGAAGCCTCTTCTTGTAGCTTTTGTTGTTTCAAACGCCGCTTCTCTATCAGTTTTGCCCGTCTTTTTTGCTGGATTTTCAAACCAGTGATAACCTCATTGTACTTGGAGTCATAAAAACCTGACAGAAATTGGTTATAGTTGAGAGGAAGCTTCTCGTTTTTGGTGTAGAAACCAAGATTCTTGCCCAGTAAAGCCTCTTCAGAGTTGACTCGCTCTTGATACAGTCTCTCTTTCTCTTGTTTCCGCTTCTCCAACAG
The DNA here is from genome assembly GCA_003705115.2 of Ogataea henricii. Taxonomy (NCBI): domain Eukaryota; kingdom Fungi; phylum Ascomycota; class Pichiomycetes; order Pichiales; family Pichiaceae; genus Ogataea; species Ogataea henricii. Next base: position 113,288 of record PPHT02000005.1, read on the forward strand.
AGCCATCCGTTTTTTTGCAAACTCCACCATGTCGAGCTTGGGTCTTTTCTGCTCCAGTGGCTTTGGTGGTACAGTTGTCTTATGTCCCGATTCGAGTTGTAATCCAGATGCTTCTTTGTGTTCTTCAGGCTGATCGACTGGCTCGGAAGAAGGATTTGTTCCAACCGCAGGTACTTGCTCCTCCTCCTTTTTCGGCTCCTCCACGTCTGTCTCTGCTTCAGGCTCGTCATCAGACGAGACACTCGCCAGTTCATCGCTTCTCAACTCTGGGTCACTGTCGCCTCTTTCCACCGGAACAACGTTGTCCTTGAGGTCCATGATATGGTGCAAGGCTTTTTCGCCCAAACGAGCTTCAACAACGAGTTTTTCCTTCACTTTGACAGGATCGTCCAGTGGCTTGGAGTATTTCGGAGTGGCCTGGTAGGTGTGTTTGGGAGGCAGTGGAGGCATCCAGCTGGGAATGTATGGTTTGTCCGTCGGCGAAGGAGGCACAACTTGGTGAATGATGGCCGAGGTATCGTTGAAAAACACAAATGCAGGGTCGTCTTCGGTCACCATGTCATCTTCTGCAGGCGTGTCTAGGATCTCACAGTAGAGTTTGGCTTTTTCGTTGGTTTTCTGTATTCTCGATTTCGACGAAGCGTTGTTGAGCTGGTATGTTTTCGTCCTCTGTGCAGTTTCAGCGATTCCGTCGAGATCCAACATGCCCATTCTTGTCAGCAGTTGCAAGTCTATCTTTGCAGCACGGCCTCTTCTCTGATACTCAGTCAGCTTGTGCAAGGTGGTGAACAGTTTGCTCATGAACCGGGTCGCCAAGTTGGTGAGCTCGTCCAGCGCAGAGACTGTGACATTCGAGATGTCCAGTGACGACAGCACAATGCTCAGTGAGGCTTCCAACAGAGAGTCCATGGGATCGCGCTCCACTCCGAATTTGGTGCACTCAAAGTGGACTCCCTTTTCTAGCACTGGCGCTCTCTTGACAAACCGTTCGTGTTTCTTTTCTTCTCGCGTCATCATGGGGACTGTGTGTGTTTCAGAGCTCGGCGTCTTCGCAGATGCTGACTCATCCACGGTAGCGTTCACGTCCACTTCCACCTGCGAATCTGAGCTCGATTCCTCGTCTGATGAAGACTCCTCCTCCTGATCGCTCGAAGAAGAGTCCGCCGTCGTGCGCTGCGGCGCGTGCAGTGTGTCCACGGACACCTCAACTGACTCGTCGACCTTTGTGTCACTACTGCTGGTGCCACCCAGTGGCGACTCGCTGTTTGTCAAGGCAGTGTGTTCCCTGGCATCTATGTTGTTTTCGTGATCGTCCATTGTTAGATCATCCAGGGGCTATTTTGCTTCGAGAGCGGCTAATATTGTACAGCAGAGCTTCCGACGCTCCTTTTTCCAACGGACCGGTCTTGTTTGACTTGGGAACTGCGGATTGCTTGGAGTCTTTCAGCTCGTGAAAGATGTCTTCAAGACCCAAAAAAAAAAAAAAAAAAATCGCCATCCTCAAAACAGTTTTTTGTTTTTTGATTTTTGGTCTTTTGGTTTTTTTTTTTGATTTATTTTTCTTTGAGGGGAAAGGAAATTTGCCTTCCTGTTGCCTTCTGTTCAATCTGATCAGGCACAATCGATCTCCAATAACTCACTCGCCCCGCGTGAAACACACAGCCCGTTTCCTTGACACATTGCTATGCACAACACCGCCAATTGCTCATCCAGACTTACGTAATCCCCCACAGTTACTACCTCAAGTATGTCAAACAATATCCTCCTCGATAAGGTGATTTGCGCCCTGCGGGGACTCGATGACAAAGCCCTCGAGCTGTTGTCAGAGCTGGATCAGCAGGAAAAACAGGGAAATAGCAACGAATCGGCGATCTTGGTCAAAGAGCACTTCAGCGAGATATATTCCATTGTTAGACCTTTGAAAGAGTGTTCAAAAGACGATTCACATGCCAAATCTTCTTCTTTCAAATTGTCCAAACACGCTATTCCCAAACTCACCAAAGCTCTACAGTTCTTTGAAAACGGTCTCATTGCGCCCTCCAACAGCGAGCTGGTCCAGTTGCAGGAACTCATCATCGTGTACTCTGTCATTATCGTGATTGTCGTCTCGAGCCAAGACCTCCTCAACGTTACACTCCTGATCAACGATGATCTCCACTACTACGAAACTAAGCTCTCATCCCAGTTGAACATTGGGTTGTACGCGGTTCAAAGCTTACCCGTCAACGCTGCCCATTTCCTAGGAACTCTGTTCCACGATGTCATAGGGAAGAACCTCGAACTTGACGAAGAATTGTTTGCTAGAACCGTCACCACTCCGGATTGGTTGCCACAGAAATTGGGGAACTTTTATTTTAAGCTGATCAAATGGGCCCGTTTGTTTGTGGATTCAGCAGTGGCCAATCTGAAGGAGTTGCTGTTTTCCCCAACAACGTTTTTGATTGACAAGCACAAGAAAACCAACAGCAACGTGAGGAAGTTCGTTTCTACCGCAGTAGGACTTCCTGTCTACTACTCGAAAATGCAGCTGAAGCAAAAACGAGACGCGCTGCTCCAGTTACAACAACAGAACGTGACCAAACTTGGATTCTTGTTGAGTGAGATTCCAACTTACAAGAATGACGTTTCAGGAGCAGAGACCGTTTCCGTTTCACTCATTGAAAGCAACAAGGCCCTTGTCGCCAAACTTATATCCGTTTACCAAACAGAACAGTTCTCTGTGGCTAGCGAGCCCGAGTCTCTCAGTTTACAGGATTCGTTCAAGTGCTTGTCACTCATCAGTGGGAAGCTTCTACCTGAAAGCAAGGCCAGAGTCCAACTCCAGAGACTCGAAAACAAAGAGCCTCGTTATCTTTTCAAGTATTGGATGCTTTTCCTTGTATCTTTTCTCTATGGGCCTTCGTTCATTGCCAACTTGGTGTCCAACCGCGAAGCGATAGTCAACTGGATCAAGCTTAATTTGGTCGACACAACCATTGGGTTCTGGAAAAACTGGATCGTGAAGCCCATCAGCAACATTCTCAAGACAATAAGACACGATGATAACTCTAGAATTGCCATCATGTCACAACAGTCGCTGAACTCAGACCTGGAATCTCTCGAACGAATGGTTCTGGACTATTCGGTGGACAACTATTCATACATCACCAACTCCACTCTGTCACAACAATCTCGCTCCGACCTATTGGAGACCATCAAGAATGAAGTCAAGTTGGGTAACCTTGAACTGGTGATGAAAGGTTACGAAAATGACCTGAAGAAACCTGTGAAATCCATCATTGCTGGAGACATGATTCGAAATCTGCTGATTCAGATTCAGAAAATGAAAGTTGACGGTGCAGTTGCAATATCTGGAATCGATAAAATTCTGAGGTCTCAGGAACTTGTGTTTGGCATTGTGGCAGCTTCTCCTAGCGGCTTGATTGTTTGGTACCTTCTCAAGTCTCTTCAAAGCTACCTGAGGAACGGTTACGTTGTCAGAAACATCAAGGACAAAAAGATAGGTCTGATGAGGTCGCTGAGAAACGTGGAAAGACTGGTGAATCTGCAAGTGTCTGGAGAGGATTCCGCAACCAAGTCGCCGGCTCCGGCAACAAACTATTACAATGAAGGCCTTTTGTATCTGGAGCTCGTCAACTTGCGCAAACTTGGTCTCCAGACCCTGCCAAACTTCCTCAAGAGCGACTATGTTCGCGACCTCAATGACCTGGGAGACTCAAATTACAGCTACAAGTTCAAGCTCATGACCCTTTTGAGAATCAGAAACACTTATGGATCGTATATTGTTTATTGAATGAAACCACGACTGAAAAGCACAAAAAACCGTATCAATTAAGCAAAGTCTGCTTACAAAACAGAATCAATGATGGAGTTACCAACAGTGGCACCTGCACCGAAAATACCAGCATTTCCAAGCTTCTTTCCAAACTTCTTCACTTCTTCTCCGCCTTTGTGGTGGTGTTCACCCTTCGATTGGTCTTCTTGTTGAACTTGTTCCTTTTTGTCCTCTTTCTTGTCGTCACCCATTGTGTAAATCTTTCTATCTAGCTACATATGATTATCTTGCAAGCTACGAAATCCAAGATAATTTACACCCCTTTATATGGTTTTCTGGCCCCAATTTCATCCATCCAATCTGAAATTAGCAACCAATACAGTCTTGTTGCTCAAAGCCCGCCCTACGTATCGATGACCATCAAACTCGATTGCTTTCCAAGGTTGCTGATGTAATCCACTAATCTGCGAGCAAGTAAAGCACAAAAAGAAAAAAAAGATTAAAAAAAACCAACAGTTTGGCACGTTATACTTCTCATTATACATAGTCTATATCACAAAGTCTGTCTCGATGACAATCCTCATAGCTGGACAAAATGTGAAACATCGCTGTCAAATGTGCCGGATGACCCGCTTCTAGGCGATATTCGGCCATTGCTGATGTCACTCAAATACTGTACGCTTGAAGCCGTAGCTTCCAAAACCTGATCGTTTGTGTACACGTTGGTCTGGTTGATTGTGGTGGTGGCAAGTGCTGGAGAACTGGAAGCGGCCAAATGAGGAGGCAACAATCCTATTTTGTTCTGTGAGTTAGACCTCAACGAAGCGTTCGACGCGGCAGATCTGGCCATTCTCAGCGGACTGTTGAGGATTCTGTTGATCGACTCGGCTCGCACATCGAAAGGAATGTTGGCCAACTGGCTGCTCTCTGTCAAAGAATCCAACTCGTCCGAGCTTTGGACTGCCCCGTCGTCACTTGCTGCCCCGTTTTCCTCGTCGTCCGGGTCGAAACTGTAACTGTTCTGCTGGAGCTTTGACGACTGATTCGTGATGATTATGTGGTTGCTTCGCAGTGACTTTGGATCCTGTGTAGTGGAGGAAAGTATATCGCTGGTGACCTCGTAGATTTCCGACCCAATGAGAATCTCCTTCACGTTCTTGTGGGTGTCTTCTTCTTCTTTGAAGAAGCTGTCTTCTTCTTCACCTTCTTGTTCTTGCTGTTGGCCGAAGACGCCTGCGTATTGTGGCGTGCGATTGCTCCCCGTGCGATTGCTCCCCGTGCCTTGCCTCGGTGTGACTGGGACTGGGGCAGCTGTTGTTCTTGTAGGCGTGCGAAAACTCGCATTTTCCTGCTCAGCAATGCCGTCATTGAGACCACCGCTTTCATCCTTCATCACCTCAAAGTCTGGTTTGCCAAACGTCAGCGTCAATTTCTCAGTGTCGACCCGGTACATCCTGTCGACACCCTCGTTCAAGTTGTGCGCATCGCGTACAACCGCCTTGAGAAGCGACGAAACCACCCCGGATATCGTGCGGTGCAACACGGCCACTGCAATGATGATACCGCCCAGGGCAATGGTGTCCTTGTGGTCCTCCACAAGCGGAGAGATCCTCGAGTCGTATATCTCGTAGAGGTCGCTGAAGAACGGAGAGTACGCATCAACAACCTGGTTCAGGTGGACTGCCAAGTACTCGTGGTACCACCGTTGAGCCCTTGTGCTGACCAGATCTTTGGCCGCCAGCACAGACACAACAGACTCTCTGTAGTGCGGTTCAAGAGCCGATTTACTCCGCGCCAAGTATGGGCCTAACAGTTCAGACGCCTTGGTGTAGTGAGGTCTAAGTGCGGCGGTAACGTTGTCATTGAACAGTTTTTGCGCCACGTTGCAATACTTTCCTAACAGTGCCCAGAACTCGTCGAAACGGGCCAGTATTGGAGCTGCCAGTTGCTTTAGCTTCAAGTAATGAGGCTCTAAAACGTCTATCAGAAGACTGGTGTGTTTGTTCTCATGCAAGTAGTACTGTTTGAGTCTAGCACAGGATGAAAGAAGACAAACTTTGTAGTTTCCACCCAAGTCGGGGCCGCTTTGGTGCTGTTCGGTTGATCTTGCGGAACCAAGGTATCCCGCTGCATCGCTCTAATGTTAGTGGTTCTGTTGCTCTATCCGTTGACAGAAATGTACTCACCTAGTTGGCTCAGCGGCGCTGGAAGCTTCAACTGATCAATGCTGTTGACCAGAACAAGCGAAAGCAGTGTGATCACCGCATAGTAGACGAATATTACCGGGAATGCCATCTTTGTACCACCCGCTTGTGCTTACTGCTGGTGTGATTGCTCTTGGATATTGTGATGATTGAGGGGGGGAGAGAGAACGATGCTGCTCACCGAGTTACCAATGTTGCTGTTGTACTAACTGTTCTGGAGCCTGTGTGCAATTCTTGTTATTGGGTTCAACTTGGTTTCTGTGACGTCTACAACAATCAACCTTTTTTTTTTTTGCTTAAGCAAGTCTTTTTTTTTTTCTTACCTCCAAAAAAAAAAAAAAAAAAAAAAAATGTCCCACTAAACGAAACGGTCTTTTACCCCAAAAAAAAAAAATCAAAATCAATCAATAAATGGAAAAATAAAATACTTGAAGCGTCGATCGGCGCTTAAATCGACCCATGTGACTTTTGATCTGATATTTGGTTTCTTATTTATTTTCTCCCACTTTGACTACTTCTTCCCCTTCTTCTCCTACCCACCATGTTCCCAGTTGACCTCCTGATTACCACGCTGTTTGCAGCAGCCATCTGCTCAGTGGTTGTGGCGTCGTGCGTGCCGGAGCTGCACGAGCTGCTGAAATACGGCAAAACCATCACCCCTGATTCCAAAACTGTCTCGTCCCACCCATTTGCCCTCGAGACATTGGCCAGTCTCCGTGTCCCCAAATCGTGGTTTGCCCACTTTTACATCCTGTCTCTTGTGGCGGCTCTTCTTTCGATTTTCACAGCCGCTAACGTGCACCGTGTTCCCAAAACCGCTGTGCAACACCTCGTTTCCGCTCATGCTCCTGTGATATCGTCGGGTCAGTACCAGCTGATTGCCGCATTCAACCTGATCCAAGCCCTCAGAAGAACCTGGGAATGCATGTCTGTCAGCAATTTCTCAAAAACCTCAAAAATCAACATCTCCCACTATCTGGTGGGCCTTTTCTTCTACTCCTCAATCAACCTCCAGCCAGCTCTCTTCTACCTCGGCTCCTGCCAACAAACACCGCCACCAGCTGCTGACAAGCTTCCAGTCGCCCTTGCCATCACGCTGTTTGCACTGGCGTCTTACGATCAGTTCCAGAACCACGCATATCTGTCAAAACTGGTCAAGTACAATCGGCCCAACGCAAGACTGTTCAAATACGTGAGCTCACCGCACTACCTCGACGAGGTGGTCATATATCTTTGTCACATGTTGGTCCTGCGAAACGCGTACTCTCTCCTGGTGGTGGCGTGGGTTCTAGTGAGTCTGGGAGTCTCTGCCAACGAGAGCTACAACTTCTACTTACAAAGGGACAGAACCACCGCCCATACAAACTACTGGAGAATGATCCCGTTCGTATACTAAATTCTTCATTTCGGTCGTCGTCATTCATACTTCCCAATACAAACAGAAGCGTTTGTTCCTCCAAATCCAAAACTGTTTGTCAAAGCATACTTGATATCCTTCTTCTGAGCAACGTTCGGAACATAGTTGAAGATGAAATCATCAGCATTGGAGCCGTCTGCGTTTCCTGGGTGGTCACAGTTCAACGTTGGTGGTATAATTCCGTTTTCCAGTGCCAGGATCGTGAAGATCGCTTCAACGGCACCTGCTGCTCCCAAGAGATGGCCAATGGACCCCTTGTTGGATGAAACAGCCAAGTCTGGGTTGGTCTTCTCGAATATGGTCTTGATTGCATGATTCTCTGCACTGTCACCAAGAACAGTGGACGTGGCGTGTGCGTTGACGTACCCGATCTCGCTGGTTTCGACTCCGGCTCTTTCCAAAGCACCTTCCATAGCTCTTCTCGCTCCGTCACCTTGAGGGTTGGGAGATGTGATGTGGTTGGCGTCGCCAGAGAGTCCGTATCCCAGAATCTCAGCGTGGATCTTGGCTCCGCGTTCAAGTGCGTGCTCGAGACTTTCCAAGACGACGAGTCCGCATCCTTCTCCAAGAACAAACCCGTTCCGGTCCTTGTCAAACGGTCTACTTGCCTTGGTTGGCTCGTCGTTGTATTTGGTAGCCAGCGACTTGGCTCTAGCGAAGCCGGCGACTGCCACAGGGTGCATCACTCCTTCAGAAGCGCCGGCCACGATGACGTCAGCGTAGCCATCCTTGATGAATCTTGAAGCATCTCCAATGGCATGTAGTCCCGAAGCACAAGCCGTGGCCACGCCATGATTGGGACCTTGGAACCCGTACTTGATCGAAACGTGACCGGCCGCCATGTTTGTAAGCAATTTCGGCACCATCAGAGGTTGCATGCGACGGTATCCGTTGGTATGGAAGTTGACTGAGTTATCATAAAGGTCTTGGATCGAGCCGATTCCCGATCCGATGCAGACACCTGTTCTTTCTTTGGACTTTTGGTCTGAAGGGTGCCAGTTTGCGTCATTGAGGGCCTCTTGAGCGGAAACCAGTGCGTACTGAATGAATTCAGACAGTTTGCGCACTTCGTGAGGTTCAAAATGGTCTAAAGGTGCGTACTTGCCGTCCGAAATGGCTCCAGCGTCTCCTTTTGGAACGGCAGCAACGATTTTGGCTGGAATGTCTGCGAATGCTGCTGCGTTTGCGAGACTCGTTGTCGAAACCAAGCCAGAGTGGCCGTTTACAATTCTATTCCAACAGTGTCTGGCTCCGACACCCAGAGGCGTCACCATTCCTATACCTGTGACGACGACTCGTTTGCTAGCCATTGAAAGTTTTTGAGAGCGGTGTTTGCTGTGCGATGAGTACTAAGTCAGGGTGAGTGGGAAAAAGCGGTTTTTTATATTCCGGGTTACATTCCCCAATCCATGGCCTGATCTAGCCAGATTCCGGCACTGGTTGAAACCCCACCCCACGAGATCGCGGAATCAAATCTGCTGTTGTTTCGCATTTCGGTGCTGCATCAGAAAAATTCTTTCTTACGTAAGCAGATTGGAAACAGGATTACAGGCGATGCTCGATGAATTGAGCACCGCCACAAGTCATCAGACTTCACCAACGGGGAGGAGTCGCAGTTCCTACGTATTGGCAGGGCACACGCCAAACTCGATATGCAAACTAGACGAGAGGCACAGGGTTACAGGGTTAAGTTTTGTTTGGACTTTTCCTCGTTGTTATCTCGATGATCGGGTCAACACAGGCGGCAATAGACGTTGGTGATCCGCACCTGATTCGCCTTTCAAGGTTTGGAACCTGACCTTTCCACAGTTGGGTGGGATTGTCGAATTGCCATGTCGCGTATGCAACAGATGATGGTTGTTACTCGAAGAGACTTTATTGGGTGCCCTGGGTACGAGGAAGATCTGGTTGACCCGAGAGTGTGCGATGAAGATGTTCGGGTTTGTTGCAAGGGCCTTCTCGGTCGATAACATAGTGAAATACAGATACTTTTTTCAGTTCTGACATCTGAGATCGAGCCGCACGCATGCTTCCGAAAAAAATACTAAGGGTAAAAAAAAAAAAAAAAAAAATTTTGAAAAATTTAAAAAATGTTCAAATCAGTAGAGAAAAGTGCTTTTCTCTTTGTACCGCTATTTGCAACTGTTGGCACTCTAAAGGAAAACACGCACACACATCCACAGATGGCAGGAGGCTCGCAACTCAAGAAACTCAAAGAGTCGCTGAAGCAGGCAGGTCTCACGGGGCAAACGAACCGTCGTAAGAAGGGAAGCAGACACTCGCAAAAGACACCCAATGAGACACGAAGAGACGACCGCGAGCAAGTTCTGAGCCAGATCAGAGAACAGTTCAATCCGTTCGACGTGAAAGTTGTTCGCAACAAGCGCGCAGACGCCACAGAGACCCGCCGCGTGGTGGGGAAACCGGGAATCACAAAGCAAGCCGGTGAAGAACAGCGCAGGGCCGCATGGGAGGCCAGTCAAGCCCGTAAAAACAAGGTGGGTGGTGTGATGGACAGGCGTTTTGGAGAAGGGAACGACAAGCTTTCGGCAGAAGAGAAGATGTTGCAACGTTTTGTGAGAGAAAGGCAAGTCCAAGCCTCGCGAGCATCCAAGTACAATCTGGATGATGACGATGATGACGCTGCAGACACTTTGACCCATTATGGGCAATCACTTTCGCTCGGTGGAGAGGTGAGTGGCGGTGATGACGACGATGACGACATGGACGGCGAGTTCTTCTCGAAAAAACACAGCGGCGATGAGCCCGTTGGGCCTGCATTTGGCGAACAGGATCAGCCGCCTCGCAAAAAGACAAAGCTGGAAGTGATGCGTGAGGTGATTGCGAAGTCGAAGTTCTACAAGCGGGAAAGACAAAACCTGGCTGAAAAGACGCAGAACACCGTCCAGGAGCTGGACGAAGATTTCGACTCGGTCATGTCCACTCTGCACAAAGTTCCGCAACAGAAGTCCTCGGGCATCGAGCCAAAGTCTGAGGAAGAGATGAAGTATCAGATGAAACTGAAGGAGGTTGCTCTTGACAGAAGAGCTGCGCCAGCAGACAGGACGAAGACTGAAGAGGAGCTGGAGAAGGAGAAAAAAGAGCATCTTGCACAGCTGGAGGCTGCAAGACTCCGCAGAATGGAAGGCGATCTGGAGGACGATGCCCACGGTGGTGCCGACGACTTGGACGACGACTTCTGGGAGAACGACGACGTCAGCGGTGAGGAAGACGGTGAAGCGCAAGAAGCGTCCGACGCTGAGGAGGTGGAGTCGGAGGAGGATTCTTCTGACACGGCTGAGGTTGCCACAGGCACGAGCTCTGGACTCGAGATCAAGATCGGTAACAAGGTCGTCAAGTCATCGAAAAACGATGCCAACGTCAAGTGTCCTGCGACTTTGGACGAGTTTGTTGCGCTTGTCAAGGGCAGCGATTACGAGAAAGTGATAGGCACAATCAACAACCTGTTCAAAGTCTACCAGCCCAGGCTCGCCGCTACGAACAAAGAGAAGATCGCAGTCCTGAGTCGTGTTCTGCTCCAGTACACCTTGGTTCTGGCCGACACAGACTTCACCGCACAGGAGAGAGAACAGTACGTCAAGCTGATTGAATTCCTCAGCAAGCTTTTGAAGAACCTGTCCGAGAAGTTCCCTGAAGAAATGTGTGCTGAGTTCAGAGCTCAGCTCCAATCCATTCAGGAGCGGGCCGACGAGAGAGACCCGCAGACGTATCCGAAAAAATCAGACTTGATTCTCTACACAATCATCGGACGTTCGTTCTCGACTTCCGATCTGTACCATTTGGTGGTGACTCCGACGTCTCTGTTGATTGGTGAGACTCTTGAGATTCTCAAAAACGACAGACAAGTGAGCCACCTGTTTTCGGGCGTCTACTTGGCAGATCTTGTGCTGAAGTACCAAAGGATGTCGAAAAGATTGATACCAGAGGCGATCAACTTCCTGGAAAGAGCTCTCTTGACCTTGATGCCAGACCCTCAATCGTTTGAGAGGGTCAGTGACTTGGCAACGAAGACCACTGGTCCGAAACCAACAAAGTTCACTCTAAAGTCAGACACCAAGCTTTCATCCGACACCTTGAAGATCTCTGAGTGGAACAACTCCGACGAAAAACATCGGTCCCAGCTCTTGCTCCAAGTGATCAAGTCTCTGGACAGCTACGTTTCGACGATTTTCAAGGAGGCGTCCTCGTTCTTGGAGATCACCAAGCCGTTCGAAGCCATTCTTCAGCATTTGGTCAAGTACTACGCCCTTGTTCCTGCTGTTCCGTCGCTGTTGCAAAAAATGCAAAACCTCAGAAAGATTGCGCAAAGAGAAAGAAAACCTCTCAAGTTGCAATCCCACAGAGCAGTTGCCATTCCAACATACTTGCCCAAATTCGAAGAGAACTTCAACCCAGACAAGAAATCGTACGATCCTGATCAGTCCAGACAGGAAATCAGCAAGTTGCGCCATCAAATCAAGGAAGAGAGAAAGCAAGCACTCCGTGAAATCAGAAAGGACTCGCAATTCGAAGCAAGAGAACAGCTCAAACAAAAGAGACAGGACTACCAAGAGTACCACACCAAGATGGCTAGAATCATCAACTCCATCCAAACTGAAGAGGGTGCCGCTAAGAACGAGTACGAAAGAGAAAAGAAGAAGAGGAAAGGTAAATAGTTGGTTTCGATTTGCGTTTGACCGACTCCCGTCTCTTTTAATATCACGTATCTGGTAAAAAAAACGAATTCAATATGATAGTAACAACCGATTTATTATAACTCTCTACATTCCCTTACCTAACTCCACCTTTATTTTTGTATATCTGATTGATAAGACCCAAAACCCCAGCCTCGTCATCGTCATCCTTATCGTCATCGTCATCGACATCGTCGTCTTCCATGTAGTTCACAGAGCTGCTGCGTTTCTTGTGACTCTCGACGTCGTTCTTCAACAAATCTTCAATAGGGTATCCATGTTGAAAAGACTCGCCCAGCAAAGTGCTGTTGTTCAAGTTGCTCAGGTAGTTTCGAGTATCGGCACTCAGTCCGGCTGTAGTGTCTTCCATCAAATCGTTGTTCTGGGTGTTTTTTCTAGAGTAAACAGACTCTGTGATGTTTGGGTGCTTGAACTGCGGTGGATACCTCACCGAAGACACACCTCCGCTCGCTTTTCTCTCCATCATCGAATTGTTCAGCACAGCCGACTTCAAGAGACTCTTGTTCATCCCGTTATGTTTTGGTGGTCTTGGCGCGTTCGAATTGCCAGACGCGTGTCTGTGTCCCTGTTGCGGTTGTCTGACAGGCTCGTTTCCATAACTCTCAAGGAAAAACAAGTATGACTTGACCATCTTGTCATCTCCTGAAGAGTAATAATCCTGCTTGAGCTCTTCGGCGTCACCTTGCGGGAAGTACATGTTGACTGGCCTGTCCTTGTTGTTATCAAAACTGAACATGGCAAAGGTGCAAACGTATCCCAAGCCGTCCACATGGACGCTGAATTCCCGGAAAAAATCAATCACTTTCTCTGAAACCTCGGGCATCTGATAGTAGAGAATGTATGGGAGCATAATCAAACTTGCAATCTCTCTCAAAATGAGAACCAGCCTCAAGTTGAACATACCGCAAAACTCATTTTTCACTTCTTCGGTGTGGAACCTTCCATTCCAGGAGCTTGGCAAATAATGAGTAAACTGTGCAACGTATCTCAACGATGCTTCTGGATCGAAAACTGTATCGTTTTCGGAAACAGAACCTTTGCAGATAGTGAAAACAGCACCCAGCGTAGAGATGTAGAAAAGCACCGTTCTTCCTTCCATGAGCTCAAAGTTCAGAAAGTTCTCATGACCCAAAATGGTCAACAGCACGAGGATCGCCACGAGAGATCCGGTAATGAACGATATGAAGTTCAAAACAATGTTTGTGGCCTCTTTGGGGAATCGGTCAATATACTCAGTTGCTCCTTGACGTGACAACTTGAGTCTTTTCGTGAAAATGTGCGGTAACTCATTGAACTCCCTCAACTTCCACCGAGCATAAGGCGAGTATTCCCGTGAACCCATCAACGAAGGATTCGTCTTGAAATCATAGAAGAACTTGAGAAAGAAGTAGAGCAAAAAGTAAATCACCAAAAACGGCGTTAGAAAAATACTGAGTATTCCTGCTAGTCTGAATCGCTTTCTCAGTTCAACTGATAATGCCAGCCTCTTGTGCTCATTCAAAACCGACTGTTTCAGTTGCCCGTTGGTGTTGAAGACAAAGTCAAAGATGCACAGCTTCAGGTTCCACTCCAAGGTCTTTGTCAAAAAATGGCTATTGATGATCGGAATTGTCAGAGCTGAGTTCAAGATGTTTTTGTTGAAAATGGCAATCATGTAGTTCTCTTTTCTCATGAGCCTGTTTGCAATGTCATGGGCGCTCAGTCTGGTTTTAGACTTCAAGTCATCGGCACCTTTCAAGTTCTGGTTTCCAGAAATCAACGCGTTGGTGTTTTGATCTCTTAATATCATGATTTTTTTCACGATGGTGGACCAGCTGATTGTTTGCAACTCGTAATCGCTGACGCCCAGAAGCAAGTTGTAGAAATTTTTGATCTCTTTCAAGTCCTTGAAGTGCTCGTAAAACGTCTTTACCCGCAGTAACAAGATGATCAACAAGACAAAGTAGAAAAACTTTTGCGAAAACGAAATTCTCGAATAGCATTTGTCCACCGTCACCTCGCTGAGCTTGTTCACGTTCTGGTTCATCAGCTTGTTGTAGTCAATGCAGTTCCCCATATAACTGGTCAACAAGACCACAAACACGATGATCAGCAGATCAAACACCCGCGAAAGAACAATACACTGATACCCGTTTCCGACATAGTATGTGTAAACGTCTTCCAGGAACTGGTCCAGGTTTGAGACGTTAGACCACAACCACAGTGCTCTCTCCATCGGACTCAAAAGGCCCAATCTGCCTCTCAGCTGTCTCTGCTCGTTGGAACTCCTCTCGGCTGCCTGTGGAGTCGAAGATTCTCTCCGATACGATACAGGAGGAGGAGGAAGTCGGCTGGATGTATTGTTTGGTAGCTGGAAGGAGATGCCTTTAGGAATGGACTTGGGGATGCTGTTCATGGTTCTGTTTGCTATGTCTTTGGCCTTCTCTCCCAATTGGCTCAAGCTGGGTGTTATGCTGCGCTCCGCGTCCATCAGGTGCTCGAAAAACTGTGCTTTCTCCGCCCTCTTCTGATGTGGGTGCTGCGATTTGTTGTTCAAGATCGACCTTGGCGCGTGCTGTTTCGAGCTTTTGCGGTGGATTCGCTCCATCAGCAGACTCTCGGGAACTGTATCGAAGTCCTCGTCGTCGGTGAACTCGGACCTCACCTGCTCCAGCAGCTGTCTTTTCTGGTCGTACAAAAGGCCGTCCGGGGACGACTGTCCGAGCCGCGGGTCCGAGTCTGAGTCCGAGTCCGAGTCAGACGAATTCTCGTCTTCCGAGTTCACGTTCACCACGCTCTCCGGCCTCCTCTGTGCCGGGTGCACGCGGCTCTGGACATCGGACGCTGCCTGAGACGGAGCAAGCCGCGGCTGTGGGTGTTTTATCAGGAGGTCGTCTTGGAAACCGGCGTACCGCGCAGCGGCAGAGTTCCGGCCGCGGTCTGCCGGCCCGTCGCCTTCTGAGTCGGCGTCCTCGTCCTCGTCGTCATCGTCAACGTCCTCCTCGAAGTTGTCGTGCATGTTGTGGATGCTCAGTTGGAGGTCGTCGTTGTCGTCATTCAGAAGCGGATGGGACCCGGGCGTGTTGTACGTGGAGTTCAGCCCAAAGACCCTTGACAAAAACGTGTGCTTGTTGTTCAGATCGCTGCTGCTCGTCATTTGCCACCCGATCGATCGAAAACACCCTCGTCTTGTTTTATCTAGTCAGCAATCCAGTTGCCCACGTGCAAAAGCGGTTTGTTCCCCTTGGCTGCGGGACACACGGAGTAGAGTAGTCGAGTGGTGTCCTGTTTTCCTGTGCTGGTGTCTCGCACCTCGATTGTCGCTGCCGTGTCTGTGAGCCAATCTCGGAGGAGTCTCACGCAATCCTGTTCCTTCTTTTTTTTTTGTCTTTTGTTTTTTAATCTCTCTATCTATCGCCTTCTTTTGCAAAAGTGACACATCCGGTGCACGGGTGTTGGGAAGAGCCAAGTTTTGTGTGTCGAGGGGCGGAGAAAGAAAAAAAAAACCACCATCGTATAGGTAAATCGATAAAGACGAAAAAAAATAAAAACTGGAACCACACCAACCTCGACCTCCAGCTGGTAAAACAACGTCACCAAATGGCTCCAGCCCTCCTAGAACTCAGAAAGGCAATCAGACAGTCCAAACCGGTCGATTTGGTGCCTGACGGAGCCGATCTGGCCAGTGCTACAGGACTGTCGATCGACGGAGTCGAGGCCTCGTTGGATGAGGAAACCGACTTCGTCAGCGGAGACAACGTGAACCACGTGCTCCGCACAGTGTACCAGTGCTGGCTGCACAACGAGTCCAACACCACTGAGTACATCGCCGACTGTGAAAGCAAAAACATTCCTGTGATCAGCTTCCTCGAGAGAACAGAGCTGATATCCTTCTTGAATGGCTCGTCTGAGACGTGCGCGTACCTGAAGGTGGACCCGAGCACGGCCGCAGAACTCTCGAGCACGGCAGCAGACGGCAGGTCGGCCGGAGACAAGAGAAAAGCCGAGGACGCGGACAGCAACGGTAAGAAGAAGAAGAAGAGCGAGATAGATCCGTTCCTGAGAGAAGTGTTGAGCAACGAGAGAAACCTGATTGACCACAACCGCGCGTTGAGAGGTACAAAGCCAGTGGACTTCGCCAACGTCGCCAAAGAGTGCGAGTACAAGATTATCCGGGCTGCGAAGCAGAAGGGCTCGTCCTTGGCGAAATCGCACAGCAAAGGCACATCGTCCCTGTCCAAGTCGTCGTCGTCGTCCACGCTCTCTTCAGCCTCTGCATCGACCAACGGCTCTTCCGCCAAAAACAAAGAGCCAATCATCATTCTGTCGCCTTCTGCGTCCTCGATTCTGACGATGAACAACGTGAAAAACTTCTTGCAAGACGGAACGTTCACCAACAGCACAGACATGCCGCTTTCCACCACGAATATGCTGCAACTGTCACGGGACTCAAAGAAGTTCAGCAGGAAAATAAGGTTCATCGTTGTGAGCAACGTTGACAAATTCTTCACCAAGCCAGAACACTGGGACAGAGTGGTCGCCGTGTTCACTACGGGACAGGAATGGCAGTTCAAAAACTACAAGTACAGTCAACCGAGTGTGCTATTTCAAAAGGTGAAGGGGTTCTACTTGTACTTCAATGGCGATACCATCCCGGAAAAGGTCAAGAGCTGGAACGTGCAGCCGATCAGCATTGAGAGAAATCAACGGTACAAGGACAGACAGACCAGTGAGTTTTTGTGGGAGTCTCTCGAGAGGTTTATGGCCACAAAGGGGTTCAAATAGGAAGAGGTGTAGAATAAAAAAAACTGATAATAACGATTGACTTTTTTTTGGTGGTGAACACTCTGCGACTTTTCATGGCTGTGCAGAACGGCTGTTCCCAAAACGGAAATTTTGCGAGCAGAATTTGGAATGCAGTAAGACGACGAGATACACAATGGAAAACAAAGAGTAGAAAAAAAAACCCTGGAAAGAAAAAAAAAAATAACACAGGGAATGGCTATTGTTTCTTAGAATTAAACCAGCAAGGAATCAATATGAAAACAGATATTGGCAATTGGCTTCTTGTTACTATAAAACAAACATTGCTTGAACAAAATAAGATAAAAGGACAACACCGAAAGGTATCACTAAACTTGTTAGTTAAAAAAACCAATGATGTGATAAAAAGCATATTAGTCTTCCTTAGAAGAAGTGGCTCTCACAAACATAAGTAGAAAAAACGATCGAAAGGGTAAAAAATTGATGACAGAAGCAACAACACAAGTTGTTTTGTTAGCAGCAGTAAAAGCCTTCTTTTTCATAAACAATAATACAATGGTCAAGCTCCACGCAACAACAACTGAATGAAACCGGACTGTTCAAATTAAGTCAAACAAAAGAAAACAGAATAAGGCAAACCAGCTCGCGGTGCGGGTAACGGCTGCAGGTTCTTATCTTAGCGAGAACACAAGGATATCAAAGGGCCAGCAGTTGTAGCAATTCAAACTTGAGACATGGTTGGGACACCGGTTCTGGCTGGACCAGAGGATGGAGAGCCAAGGAAACCGTTCTTCAAGATGGACAACGAGGAGAACACAAGGGACACCAAGAAGATGAAGAAGGAGAAGTAAAGGAAGGCAACGGAAGCCTGAGCCTTTCTGCATCTGTCCTTGGAACCTTGGGTGACTCCGTTGCTGTCAAGGTAGCTTTGGTTGGTGCAAGAGTGGCATCTGATGGCAACGGCCAAGGCAGTGGCACCAGCGAAGGTGAAGACAAAGTTGAGGAAGTCCCAGATAGCCAAGAAGAGTGGGGAGGCCAAGAAGGAGACAAAGAATGCCACCACACCGTAGAAAGTGGAAGTCAACAGACCAAAGGCAGCTGCAAAAATACAGAAGTTGACTTGTGGGTTGTGGTGGTCACCAGTGGCAGCCAAAGATCCGGTCAAACCGAGAATGACAACCAAGAACATAAAGTTCACAACTCTCAAAGAAATATCACCGTAGGACAACATGCTTGTAGTATTTGTAATATATTAGTGCTCAATTGATAACTCTTTCAATTGTATGTTGGTTCAGAAAAGAAGAAAAAAACCAAAGCAACTTGTTTGAGGTGGAATTCCTACTTATTAATATTATTTATACATCATCGCCTCCGTTCCCAGCAGCTTTCCAAGGAACACAATCACAACAGCTGCATTGGTCTCAAAAGTCTCTCATATCTTGATTGTTCGCAGTAATTTCCTGTCGGTTGGGCAGCCCTGGGTGCCGGATATGTTATTCTTTTTCCCAATTAGGGAAAACCATTATCTGTGTTTGGAAGTCTCTGTGGCAGCCGTCATCCTTACTGCTGTGCGGCCCGCGGCTTTGCGCGGGCCCACTGCTTGCGGAATTACCGCAGTCGTCCTGTGATTTTTTTTCCTGGGAGCACCGCAGGCTACCACGGGCAACTGCCCGCTCTCGCAGGAGCAAGGGACGCTGATGATATTGACCCCTACCCGTCCCGCCGTTTGAATTCCAGTAAATTCTACTTTTCGGTTAGCCTTTACAGCCCTTTTTTTTTTTTTAAGTAAGAGCATCGTTTTTTACTAGCTACCCGTAGAAGCCGAGATGTCTGACCATCTCACGAGACCCGGAACAGCAACCTTGGCAGCTTCTTACCAGTGGGAGGGGGGGACTGTGAATTAATTATTTTTTTGGGAAACCCCTAGTTTGCTGTTTAACCGGTCTCACCCCCTAATGCGGCTTCTCTCCCCCCTGTTGTTTTCGATATTCTGTTTCCATACTGATCCTTTTTACGGAACTATTATTATTTCCCAGCTTTCAATTGTGGATCTGTTTCTGCTCTCCTGGTAGAAAAGGTGTGCGACGAAAGCGGAAATTGCGTTTTCCAAAAAGGAAATATTTCATGAACGCCCCTGCACCAGCGGCGTGCCTAAACCCTCGCATTCCTTTCTCGTCAAATTGTCTTGTTTCCGGCCGAATTTTTCGTCGCTTTGAACAATAGCGAAGCCCGACGGATAAGGCAAGCGAGGTTCGATAGTAAACACCATGGCCGAATTTGTCGAGCACTGAGTCTGTTTCGGGGGACGCACAGAAACTGAGATCCCGGGAACCTAAAACTGTTGAGCTTCCATCACTTCCGCAAATGGCAACAAAACACTGTCACCAAAACAAGCCCCGAGGCTATCCTGTTTAGCGAGCTGTTAGTCTCTGCACGTAATAATACAGTTCGTGTTGATCTATTTAGTTTTTACTGTTTCTATAAATTATTTCGGCATTGAAATTTGGTTCAGTGAAACGGGTCTTTGTCCCAGTTTTGTTAGTGTGTGTTTTTTGAAAGCATTGGAAAGGGGACTGGCTTCTATCTTTCCCCGATTAGTGGAGGGGTAAACAACTGGGCGACTGGCAACAGAAAAGGGTTCGGACAATCACCAAAGATTATTGTTTCACTCGATTCCAATCAGTCAGTTTGGTCTCTACAACCAGATATCCTGTCGCGAGCCACGCCTCTACACCACCATGTGTAATTTTTTTTTCAACCAAAAAAAAAGCCTGAATCACTTTTGAATCATCAACTTGGAAAAAAAAGAATGATTCTAGGTAAAATCAGCCCAAAAAAATGAACTATGTTTATCCGGCGAAACTGCAGACGTGACTTGAAACTCACGCTTGACTTTTGCAAACGGTATTCGACTGGGAGAAATGACCAAAATGAGGACTCAGGCTACATGAAGCGTAGACTCGAGCAACTAGCTGAGGACGCCACGCCTATTGATGGTGACCCTGTTACTGGTGTTCCCAAGGATGCTTTACCGTATGATAAGCATCAACTTCATGCGAAGCTGGAGCGCATCAAAGATGACGATTTCGAAAAAGCATTCCAAAAAGAGATTGGAATCAGCAAGCTCCCTTCGTTTGCCAGTAAGCACACGCGCGATTTGGCATCTGCACCTGCCTGGACAGGTAATGAGAACGTTTACGACACCTCTTTGAGAATGCTCAACGACAAGTACAAACCGTTGAAGAGGTCCGGTAAAGCTCGGCCGCTTATTACGCCAAAACCGTCGATCCGAGAGAGATTACATGATGCTAGAGAAGGAGCACTGGATTACCAGATTGCCAAGATAGAGGACCCCGAGAGCAAGAAGCGAAATGCGGCAAAGGAAGAAGATGACGGCTTTAAAGAGCTCTATGCCGAAAGGCTATTGGGTCCTGCACAACTTTTGAACGATTCATTTGCGTCTGTGGATAACTCTATACGCTCTTTGGCAGACCAGCGGATCAAAGAAGCACAGAAAAGGGGAGAATTCAGTAATCTCCCAAGAGGAAAAGCTTTACCAGACGACTATGCTGCGAAAAGTGCGTACATCGACCGAACAGAGTACCACTTGAATAACATCTTAAAAAAACAGGATGCTATGCCACCTTGGATCGAGAAACAAGGGTCTGTGGAGGTGGTGATTAGACGTTTCAGAGATCAATTAGATGCGGAGTGGCGGGCCAGAGCTGTCAATTTGATCAACGAACTGCATCCGGGGAAAAGTTTGCAGCAAAAACTGGGGCTTGTGGCGCAGTACGTTGAGGCTGAGACAGCCGATGTGGCTGGTAAACAAAAACTTAGGAGTCCTGACTGGGAAGCAAGACAGAGCAAGTATCTTGACACCAAGATCCGATCGCTCAATGACACGATTCGAGGGTACAACTTACAGGCTCCGTTGGCTTCACAGAAACTGTATCTGACAAAAGACAGGGAACTTGCCAATTGTTATAAGCGGGTAGCCCCGACGCTGACTACCGCGGTTCGATCTCATTTGGAAGGACCTGTTCCCGACTCCGACACCGGCGCGGGCGCAGGTGGCGCTGCACGGGCCGCTAAATCTCCTGGTTTCGGAGAAGTGCCCCAGCGAGACCCGCGTTCAATCTACCAGGCGCCGACGGAATCTATTGGTTCGATGTTTCTGGGACTGTTCAAAGGGAGGAAATAATAAGAATCGAGCGGGTATGACATCACAACATGGTGATTTGGGGTACAAAGACAAGAAAAAAAAAACTGGTTTTTTTGAAAGCTTTTTCTGTACGTAAGCGAGGGCCTTTTTGTCTAGTAGGAAAACAACTCTCGTCAAATCGGATTGTGCAACAGCAGCGTGTCCGAGTGAACAGGGGCGCGTGAATTGTTGTAGTCAGCCCACCACAGCAATTGTAGAATCGTATGAATAAAATTTCTACATTAGGTGCTTGAAATCGGAGTCCTACTCACGGAAATAGTTCCTGCAGTTACTTTGAGTTTTCCCCGGTCTGCACTTATTGGCTAGTCGGCTGGCAGCTGGGAAGCTTTTCCGGGCAGAGCGGTTGTCGTGACCAGATTAACCGCTCAAACGCTCCATACTGGGGCTGAAAGTCAAGAGGGGCAAATCGGTCCGCGAGAGTTGAAAAATTAACAAATCGGAACACAAATAGCCTCTTCCATTTTGCTGATCTGGCTACGCAGCCTCGAAACAGCTCCACCCCCACATTTTCGAATGAAAAAATTTAGACAAAATCCGGGGTGAGAATGCGGTACCGGCCAATAAGATTCGACGGCAAGGACGGAAAAGTCTGCTGGAAACACCAGTATGGTTTGTGACAAGTTTCCAAGCACTCCAAGTACGTCAGTACACAGGGAAATAGCGGTGACGCATTAGAGACTGGTCAACCGTGGTGGTGGATTACTAGCGCGACTGAGGGGTAATGAGCGGGCAGAATGCTGGTTTACTTGCCGAGAACCGCAGAACGGCAACGGTATAAATACACTTGATATTTCCTTCAACAGTTCGAGGTTTGATACATGTCTGAAGCATCAAGCAACGGTAAATCAAACAGGTTTTTACCACAGCATTAAATCAGATCGAACAGCAAGCAAGCAAGCAAGCACAAAAAAAAATGAAGGTTGTCCTAGTTCTCTACTCCGCTGGCCAACACGCCAAAGACGAGCCTAGACTCTACGGTTGCACCGAAAACGCTCTTGGAATCCAGGACTGGCTGGAGAGTCAGGGCCACACGCTCGTTGTCACTGCCGACAAGGAAGGTGAGAACTCTGAGCTGGAGCAGAACCTGCACGATGCTGACATTGTCATCAGTACTCCATTCCACCCTGCTTACATAACCAAGGAGAGAATCGACAAGGCCAAGAAGCTCAAGCTTTTGGTTGTGGCTGGTGTTGGTTCTGACCACATTGACCTCGACTACATCAACCAGAGCGGAAGAGACATCTCTGTGCTGGAGGTTACCGGCTCGAACGTCGTTTCTGTTGCTGAGCACGTTGTGATGACCATGCTGGTTTTGGTGAGAAACTTTGTTCCAGCCCACGAACAGATTATTTCTGGTGGCTGGGATGTGGCTGGTGTGGCTAAGGACGCTTTTGATATCGAGGGAAAAACCATTGCCACCATTGGTGCCGGAAGAATTGGTTACAGAGTGCTGGAGAGAATGGTTGCATTCAACCCTAAGGAGCTGCTGTACTACGACTACCAGCCACTGCCAAAGGAGGCTGAGGAGAAGGTTGGTGCCAGAAGAGTGGAGGACATCAAGGACCTTGTTTCTCAGGCCGACATTGTGACTGTGAACTGCCCACTGCACGCTGGTTCGAAGGGCCTGATCAACAAGGATCTGCTCAAGCACTTCAAGAAGGGTGCCTGGCTCGTCAACACTGCTAGAGGTGCGATCTGTGTTGCTGAGGATGTTGCCGAGGCCGTCAAGACCGGCCAGCTGAGAGGTTACGGTGGTGACGTTTGGAACGTTCAACCGGCCCCAGCCGACCACCCATGGAGATCGCTTGCGAACAAGTATGGTGCTGGTAACGCCATGACTCCTCACTACTCTGGTACCGTGATTGATGCCCAAGTTAGATACGCCCAGGGTACCAAGAACATTCTGGAGTCCTTCTTCACCCAGAAGTTTGACTACAGACCTCAGGACATCATTCTGCTCAACGGAAAGTACAAGACCAAGGCGTACGGTCAGGACAAGAAGGTGTGAATCGCGACGTTGTAGTGCAAAATTTTTTGTAGCGTTGAGGATTTTTTTTTTATTATGATTGATATGAATGAACTTACAATTTTGCACAGAGAGGAAACATGACACACGCGTTTTCGGAAGGCTAATAATAGTCTGAAACGGAAGTAATGAAAGGCAGCGATGGGCCTGGCAGATGCCGGCGACAGGTGTCGGCGATAGGTGTGACGCGGTTGAAGGAAGCACTGGATGCTGGATTCCGGGCTCTTAACACGAACATTCTCGACTCGAGGCACTCATTTCGTGCCCCTGAACGGATTATTTTCTGAGCAGTGCAAGCAGTGCAAGCAGTGCAAGCCGCGTGCGCTGCGCCAGCTTTCTGCAAACGTCTGCAGGCACTTTAACCGCGTGTCCCTCCTTTGGCACGCGTGGGTTGAGTTTGTTGACGGTGCGCGTTTTGGCTTTGAAGCGTACACAGGGGCCTCGAAAATGCTTGTACGTGTACCGCGTAGCGTGTTTGGGGAATTTTTAGGGACCTTTCGCGGGAGCCCGTGCGAAACTGGCGGGCTTTGCGGGGCGCTTTGCACGGTTCGCGAAGCTTTCGCGAAGCGCTCGCGCGGCTTTGCCCCAACTAACATTTTCCTCCCCGCGAGAGGAGTTCTGGCCCTGTTTGAGACGCGACGCGTGTAAATTTTTTTTAATTTTTTCAGTGAATTTTTCACTTTCAGACACGGTTGAATCAAGGTCAAAACGTGGATTGTCGGCTGTGTCCTGCAGCGTGCTGCTCCTTCGAACTCTCCTTTGGAAAAATATTATTGTGTCAGACGCCGGCGCGATACTGCCAGACGTGGGGCGCAGGCCAGAAATAATAAAACGCTTTCAGTTATGTGCATAGATTCATTTTTAAAGGAGGTGCCATAATAGCACTGTGCATGAGGGTGCGGTAGCTCACTGTCTGGACCGAGATGTGTTTGGAATTTCACTGGCAGTGTGTACCAGAGTGTTTGGGGATCAAGTAGGTATATAAAGTGAGCCCGATCTGCTCGTGTTGAAGGTTGAGGATCAGATTGTCTGCAGTAGCCAGCACTCCACCCTCATCAATCAGCAGCCAACATGTCGGACGCCCAAGCACTAGATATCTTCCTCAAGTCTCCAGTCACCCAGGACATGATTCACCACCTGGTGAACGTCACTTTGCAGGTGCTCCCCTGCGAGTCTTCAAAGACCATCACTCAACAGCTGCCTTCTCCACCAAACTCTCCTCCCATCATCAAGACCAAGCCGCTGCCCTCGCTCATGACTTTCATCACCAAGCTCGTGCGCTACACCAACGTGTACACGGGAACTCTCATGTCGACGATCGTGTTCCTCAACAGACTCAAGGCCAAGCTTCCCAAGGACGCCCAGGGTCTGCCTTGCACCAGACACAGAATCTTCCTTGCCTGTCTCATCATCTCGTCCAAGCACCACAACGACTCCTCGCCAAAGAACAAGCACTGGAGCAAATACACAGACGGCCTCTTCAGAAAGGAGGACGTCAACCTCATGGAGAGACAGCTGCTCATGCTCCTGGATTGGGACCTCAGGATCGAGACCGACGAGCTTCTCAAAGTCTGGAAAAGATTCCTCGACCCTATCAAGGCCGACCTGAAAAAACAGTCCAAGATCAGAAACAACCTGAGCAAGGGAATGATCCACGGCTCAACGCAGACGATCATCGTCCCATCGGCTGCCCACGTCTCTCCAACGTCCACTCCTCGCCACCAGAAGCCGTCTCCAAATACCCCCTGTCATGCTGCCGTGGCAGCCACTCCGTCGCCAATGCCACAACTCTCGTCCTCGAGATCGTCTTCGATTTCGTCGCTGGACTCTCTGCGTTCGAGCAGCTCTTCGCTCTCGATCGACTCCTTGCACTCTAGAGCTTCTTCGGTTTCGAGCATCATGACTGCCGACCTCAACACCAAGCTCTATCCCGTCACCAACTTGGCCTACATGGCACCAAAGCCAGCCCACTACATGGCTCCTCCCCAACAGCAGCTTCCTCCGCTTCCACAGCCTACCATGGACGATTACAACCTCAGCAAGCTGATCGACTCGGTGGCTCTCAAGGAAGAGCAGGAGCTCAACAACCTCATGAGACAATACTGCGGTACTGCCTAACTTCCCCATTCCTCATCTGTTTACAATTACTGGATCTTTGTAACTATCATTCACGTTGCATTTGCATTTACTCATGTGGCTGCTGCTCAGCCAGGTTTACTAATGAGTCGCTTGTGTTTTTTTGTTGCCCTGATACAAGTTTGACTCTCTTGCGTTTCATTGGATTTTCCTCTTTACAATCTTACTGGTTTAAGAGTTTTGTGTATATCGAGATAATACTAAAGGATATTTTATACCCCAGCAATATGACGAGCAAATATTGACGACCGAAGCGAGTTATTCACTACTCAATAATGACGAGCGAAACGAGTCGCCAGTCGTTCACTCAAAGATCCACGAATCACTCACGATTCGCTTTGCTCGTCGTTCGCTCGTCGTTCGCTCGTCGTTCGCTAGCTAAGCTACGCAAGGTAATTTTTCAATTCCTCGGGCTGTGCAGGGTCGTGTAAAGGGTTCAAAAAGGCCCAAAACACACAACTCAACCGCTTTTTTTTCTTCTAAGGAGTTAGAAAAACACAGTACAATTAATTGTGTAGCTTGAATTGTACAACTGATCACTGATCTGGAAGGATTTCTTGAAAATAAAACCGACTCAACAGCGCTCCCAGCTGGAGACCGTGCCATTCATTTTGTTTGCTGAACCTTTATTGACCACTGGCGAGTCTCAATTCACACTGTTGTGAGACCCTGTACATATTTACGTGTCCCAGATGGCTGAAGGCGAGCTGAGCAGGCACAGCGAAACTGGAGCCAAGGAGGTGGAACCGCGGGAACATATGGAACCGAATTCATCCGAAACATCTGTTGTCGCCGGGACTTCGGTAATTGAGCCAAACAGCTCAGACTCCAAGTTGGCAGATCCACCCATAAATCAAGAGCCTCCAAAGGCTGATATGGAGGAGCCCAAAGTGGCACCCAAAAAAAAACTCACGTTACAGGAGAGATTGGCATTGGCAGCGAAGAAAAAAGCACTCAAAACAGAGGCCAGCACAAAGAGCTCGCCTAAGACCAGCATAGACTTGTCTAGCCGTGAGAATACTCCATCAAACAATGCAGAGTCGCAACAACAAGACACGGCTACTCAGGAGTTCACATTACCCGCAGACTACAAGGAACTGTCGAACGCCGAGCTGGTGAAGCTACTCGATCAGGCGGTGGGCGTGATCGACGAGACTAAATCGAAAACTGTCTCAAGAGTCAAAGATCTCAACAAGCAAGTCGATGATCTCAAGGGAGAACTTCAAGATCAGCAAAGGAGGCAGCAGCAGCAGGCTCGCAAGGCTGCGGCTGCTCCAGCATTGAGCACTGACATGCTGAAGAAGAAGCTGGAAGAGAAGGAGATCCAGATCAAGGAACTGCTTGAAGAAGGCTCGAAACTGTCTATGAAGGAAGTGACCTTGACCCAGACGATAAAGAAGATGAAGCAAAAGGAAATAGACCTGGAGGAAGACTACAACAAGTCAGAAAAGGAGGTGTTTTCTCTGCACGCGAAAGTTGAGGAACTGGAGAAAACTGTTGAGAAAATGAGAGAGAACGAGAGGAACTCCAAAGAAGACAGATTAGGCCACGAGTCTTTACAACTCCGGTATGAGAAACTGCTTGCAGAGAGAGACTCAGTGGTGAATGAGTTGAAGGAACTCAAGCTAAGGAAACTCGATGTGCAACTGGCCGAGACCAAGAAACTTTTGGAAGAGGAAACTAAACACTCTAACGCTTTGCAGGTCAAGCTAGACAAAATCTCCGACCAGTTCAGCATCTACAAGAACGAGTCCAAAAACGAAGTCTCGCAGTTGGAGTACAGACTACAGAGGGAAACCAATAAGTTGAATGAGACCATAGAAGAGAGTTCTACTGAGATCAAGAGATTGGAAAGCAAGATGGAAGCGCTTCGAATGATGTCTGAGTCCACGACAGAAAAAGGAGCCGAAGCCAACAATGGCAACGGCGAACAGAGCTCATCGATTTCCGTCGATCTGCTGCAAGCACAGTACACCCAAGCGCAGGAGAATTGGAAGCTGATCGAGAGTTCCTACCAGAAAAAGATTTCCAACTTGGAGAATGACCTTGAAGTTTTGAAGCAGAAGGATATCAACCACTCCAAGAGAGTCAAGACTCTAACGAACGATTTAAAGTTGAAGTCCGGAGAGATAAACGATGCCTTGGAAAACGAAACCGCGTTGAGAGCTGAGTTGGCTGAGGTTCGGAAATCGCTAGAGACGAGCTTGAGCGATCAGGAAACTTGGAAAAACAATTTCGAGGCACTCAAGAAGGACTATGAGGTTGAAAAAGCAAGTTTTGAAAAGAAAATTCAAGCTCTGGAGGAGGAGAAAACCCGCCTCACCAACATCAACAAGCTCAGAATCGATCCCCAGACATCTTTCCAACAACCTCCACCGATCGGAGCAACCGGGACGCCATCGGGACCAAATGCAGGTGGGATGTTTTATCTCAATGACTTGAACTCTACGTCGAGCTTGAACTATTATAGAAATCATCGGTCCGTTTCGTCGGCATCGGTCGATAACATTGCATTAGGGGAATCCTCGAGCACTCCGAGACCAGGGCCATTCCCATATGGACCAAACAGGGGACAGTCGAGCTCCTCCTTATACTTTTCGCCTGTGACAGCCCACAACTTCAATAATACTTTGCAAGGAGACAGATCGCATGGGTCGTTGACTTTGGAGTCGATCGAGGATTCCATCAACACAACTGTTCCTGAGGATGATCTTTTTCCTTCTTCGTCGCCTATTTCCGGTTACAGAAACAGGAGTTTGTCTGTTTTGAACCGGGTTCAATCACGCGACGAGTTTGAGACGCCGCACTCTTCCACGATTGGCGCCGGTCCTGGGGGATCGACAAGCATGAACGGAGGAAACAATATCCAGTTGATGAGTAAGTTATCCTCCCGCATTAGAAGACTAGAGTTGGAAGTGATGACGCTCAAAGATGAAATCACGGAGCTGAACGAACAGAAGCAAGAGGCATCAAATGAAATCATCAAACTACTCAAAGAAAACGAAATGACCGAGACTTACAAGAAGAAGCTGGCTTCCCTTGAGGCCGAACACAACGAGTTGACTTCTAATTATGAAGCTACATTGCAACTGCTCGGCGAGAAGTCCGAAAAATGTGGAGAACTGGAAGCAGACGTTGACGATCTGAAGGAGATGCTGCGCTCACAGGTTCAACAGCTGGTGGAGCTCCAGGAGATGGTTGCGTCGAAAAACTGAGGTTGAGCACAGTAGTGTATTATAAATTTAATATTAGTGAGAACAACGCTATTACACTTAGTAAGCAATTTATCTTGATTTAAATATTTCCTTGCTCAGCCGCAAACTCAGTGTGAGAGTCAATATCCACAGCTTCCCATGGGTACGCGATCCATGTGTCTGGAACATCCATTCCCGAGTAGTACTTTCCGCCGCCCATCTGAGACTCCACAATCTCGGCTCTCTTTTGCTTGAGCTTATTATGGAGGACGAAAATGGAAAACTTGGTCTTCTCGTCTGTTCTTCCAAGCTTCTGAGCCATTTCTTCAACATCTTTGTAGAGCTCCGAAACCGCGTAATGCAGAGTGGTTCTGGTGTCATCAACTTCATCAACAATGAGGATGTTTTTACCAATCAAGGAGTCGAAATGCTGGCCCAAAGCACCAAAGTCAAGCCACTGTGTTCTAATGACTTCCTTACCGATTTTGTCGGTTCCAGTTCCAAGGTCCTCGTACAGGGACAAACCGATCGCCTGGATAGGGATGTTTTTCTCTCCAGGGGCTTTGAGGAACGATCTGATGATTCTAGCTGGGATGAATCCACCACCTCCAATGGCTATGATGACATCTGGCTTTCCCGTTTCTGCTAGACATCTCTCTGCCCCGCTCTTACAGAGCTTGTGGACAGAGTTGTAGCTCACGTACATTTTTTCAACCATTTTTGCCTTGTTTTCTGTGGTGATCACTCTTCACGAGACGGTTTCCAAGTGATGAACAGGCCTTTCCATGAAGCTAATTTTTGAAAAATTTACCTTATCAGCAAAAATTTTTTTTTTTTCTTTTTTTTAGCTGCTAACACAGCCTCAAACTTGAAATATTTTAGCTTGAAAAAAAAAAAAAATCAACGGGAATTTCAACGGTCAAACATGAATTTGTTGTAGTGACGTGACGTCTCTCGGCAACTCCGAATCCTCTCACAAATCTCACTCTATTATTAGTATTGATGTCTTTTTGCTACGTGTTGACAAAACACACGCTATGGAATTGGTGGATTTCAAGTACCCCGAAATACAGCTATTAGTACAGTAAAGAAAGAAAAAAAAGGGACTTGGAGCTAATCTAGTCCATATTTTCGTCTTCATCAAGGTCGGCAGCCCCCGCAGAATTCTCGTAGTCGGATTCATCGCCGTTTCCACCCTCGTCTGCGTCTTCCTCGTCCCCGTCCTCATCGTCCTCGTCATCCTCGTCGTCCTCGTGTTGTTCATCTGCATCCCTGACTCCGTTCTCGTCCTCAAAATTCAGACCGTCATCCTCGCCGTCAAAAACGACAGAATTCTCAGACGCCTTGGCTGCCAGCCAGTTGTGTTCGTCGTCATTCTGGTTATCGTTCTCGTCCTCGTCCTCAACAGCGTCTCTGTTCATCATGTCGTTTCTCAGCTTCAACTGAGACTGCAACAGAGCCAGTCTACCTTGCAACGACAAGATACTAGGGAGCAGCTTGATGTTTTCAACGAGACTCGATCTCACGAGCTTCAAGTACCCGTTGCACTCTGCGTCTTTGCAAATGAGGCTTCCTCTTGAGAGCAACAGCCACTTGAGCCATTGACCGAGGATCGATGATTTCTGCGGACTGTCAGATATCCTGATTGTGATCTGTTTGAACAAATTGATAGACTCCTCGTCGGAGAGAAGATGCACGGTGCTTTTCGATAGATGCTGGTTTTGTCCCAAAATCGATACAAGTTGATCGGTTTTTTCCTCAGACATGTTTTCCATGATGAGTTCGTAAATCTCGCGAGGCTCTTCTCTGGTGAGCTCCACATCGAATTCGTCTTCGTCGCTGTAACTCTCAGCATCAGACTCGCGACCAAGAGACTCTTCACTCTCAGCGTCAGACTCTCCTTCCTTGTGGTTCACGTTGATCGTAATCTCTCCGTTCAGAGAACTCAGGTCCTCTAACTCGAAATCGGTCATGTCAACGCTGTAACCGTCAAACCACACTCCAGTCAGGTACGTTTTGTTGTCGATCAGACTGACAAACTTGACGTCGTCGTCGTCAGTCTTGAGTTGAACGTTCGAAGCGTGCTGTTTTCTGCCACGCTTGTTGAATGCGTCCGCAAACAGCTCCACTCTGCCGTCTTCTGTCACCACTGCAATGGTTTCCACCGAGCCAGAATTTACTAGCACAACAGATTCCACGTTGGACGCTGCCTTCAGTGTCCCAACCACTTTCGAGCTCGAAATGGACACTATTTGAACAACCAAGTCGCTTGTCCGCGAGATTGCCAGCAGGTCCGGGTTCAGCTTGGACTGAATGATCGCCTTGATCTGTGACTGGTGCGACTTGGACGCCGAAATGACTCCTTCTTCCTCCACTTCCTTGCCAGAAGAGGCCAAACCAACAACGTGGAGCGCAGAAGAAGCAATCGCAATGTTGTTGCTAGCATGGAGAAACTGTATAAATTGTGCTTTTTTGTCAGCGTTGAACGTTCTGGAGTCTTGAAGCCTGTTTTCGAACAAACTGAACCGTCTTAGTGCCGAGTTTTCAGAGTCGAGCCCCCAGATGTCTAATCCAGATCCGTCACAGATGTCGAGAATGGGCGAAACCGTCGAGATCTTGTTGGTGAACTCCTTTGTGAACGGCGAATATATCAAAATCTCATTGCTTGTCAAGAGGATCGCCAGATGGCTGCCATTTTGCCCGGCTTCTTGTGTATCGGTGCTCTTGTTGTGTTTTCTCTTGGTTCTAGTAGGCGTTCCATTAACACCTTTGGCGTTTCCGTTAGGCCCCGAGCTGACAGGGCTGCTTATCCACTTGACGCTTTGTAGCTTTTCTTCGGACTCGAGCTCGACGCTCGAGGCAAACTGCTGCACCTTCGGGTGTAATGGAATCACCTTGATCTCATTTCTTCCAGGTCCTGAAACCACAGAGGCTAGAAACAGACCATTAGGGTCTGTGTAACAATCGACAGCGGTATTTCTCATTCCTTCTCGCTTGTCTGGATGCGTGGAACTGGTGTTTATCCTCGAACAGGCGTGACAGATGCAGAAGACGCAATCTTTACTGGTCTTTAGGCACTTGCTTTACTATCAAAGGTAGCTGAAAATTTTTTTGTAGAAAATAAATATTTTTTTTTTTTTTTTTTCACCTTGAATTTTTTTTTTTCTACCTATAGTTTTTCTACCAAAGTTTTCCTCCTTTCATGAATAACGTGAATAATTGATTAAAGCATATACAAATCGGGCGGGTGAAAAGTAGTGGGATCATCAAGAGCCGCGTCAAGCTTTCAGGTTGGGCGGTGTGAAGTCGGA
The DNA here is from genome assembly GCA_003705115.2 of Ogataea henricii. Taxonomy (NCBI): domain Eukaryota; kingdom Fungi; phylum Ascomycota; class Pichiomycetes; order Pichiales; family Pichiaceae; genus Ogataea; species Ogataea henricii. The sequence continues at coordinate 145,034 of PPHT02000005.1, forward strand.
GTTCGAAGAGGCGCTCTGAGCCGGCTGAGACGCTGAAGCCGACGCCTGCGCTTGTTGTGCCTGTGCTTGGGCCTGCTCTTGATGCTCCTGGTCAGCAAGCGGACCGACCCCGATCTTGGCTAGACCGATCTCGGCACTGGTGTGCAACAGGTTGAGTCTCTGGTACGGAGGTATTTTGTTGGCGATCTCCAAGTTGCGTAATCTGATGCTCAATTCAACCTCTTTTCTGTTTTTCTCGTCAATCTGGGCCTGCAGGTAGTTGATGTATTCCACAGACTTGCAAAGGATCTGGCCTTTGTTGGGTTTACCGTCTTTTGTGCCAAACGACTTGTCACGCGTATCTTCAAACAGATACCGGGGAATCACATCGAAAAGCTCATATATCTTATCGTTCATGTTGTCTCTTCTTTTCCTGTCAATAGGCTGCTGTGGTGGACTGCTGACGGTGTTCTTTCTTGACCTCGGCCCCGGAACACTCGCCATGCCGGGCGTGTTGGATAAGCTCGTAGGCCTGTCTTCGTCCCTGGGGGCTTCCTGCTCACTCGACTCGTTCTTGGGCGTCCCCTCTTCCTCCTCTTCTGGTATTGGGAAGTTGATATTGTTGTGATGTAATGCTCTTGATAGTGAGGCACGGATGTTTCCTGTATCTTCTTCTTTGACACTGGTCGAGAGGTTACCGTTTACTGAGGACCCGAGGCTCTGTGCGAGTCCTGTGTTGCTTGTCGGTCCCTTTGTCTCAAGAAAAGATGAAAAGTCCAGTCCTCCCGAAAAGTTGCGGCCATCCGGACCGTCTTCGCCAGGAAATTCTGTTTTCGAGTCCTGAAAGTCCAAATTGAGAAAATCCATTGTTCCAGACGTTTTGGTGGTTGCAAGTTCACGTTCAGCGGCGACGATTGGAAACCCGAACCTTCCTCAAACTTGTTCGATGGGGTTTCTTAATGAGGTTTAAATGTTATGTGACGCTTTTCTCGGTTAAGAAAAAATAGAGGTTTGTAAACTAAACTCACTTTAACGGAATTGTAACCAGAAGAGCCGATCGACGCGTCTATTTGTGGGAAACGGCAAAGAAAAAAAAAAGTTTCCCTTTTCCCCTCCTCAAAAAAAAAAAAAAACACTCGATTCACGAGGTGATGGAGTTCTAGTAATTTCTCTTGTGTACACGTCTTTCTAGCGGTATAAAGCAGTTTTCAGCACAAGTTCATTGTGTCAAACAGAAGTACAGCAACTACCCGACGTGAACGCTGAGCGATTGTGATTGGTGGCTGCCACGACAAGATATATAACCAAAAATGCCTATCGATTACTCAAAGTGGGATAAAATCGAGCTGTCTGACGACTCGGACGTGGAAGTCCATCCAAACGTGGACAAGAACTCGTTCATCAAATGGAAGCAAAGAGACATTCACGAGAAACGTATACAAAGAAACAACGAGATCAAAGGCTTGAAGATCCAGAAGGAGATGTATTTGCGACTGAACGACAGAGTGGACACGATGCTAGACACGCTGAACGAGGAGGCGATTGTGCAAGAGAAGGCAAGAAACGCGTTCTTGAGAGAGAAATTCGATCCGAACGAAAAGTGCAGCATTGAAGAAGGAGCCGAAAACCCACCGTACAACGAGATGGTGGAGGATCTGTTTGTCCAGATCACTGATGATCTCAAGAAGGAAAACAAAGATCCGAACGACGCGACACAACTGGTGGCCAAAGTGAAAGAGCACCGCGCGAAGATTGCGAGTGTTTTGGAGCAAATTGATCCCAAACTGGAAGAACTGAACAGAGAAAAAGAGGCGCACATCTCTAGCGAAGATATCCGCGATGGTTGGAACAGTTCGTTCATCAACAAAAAGACTGAGAGCGCCGAACCAGCACCCAAGAAGACATCAGGTGTCTCTACGAAATCAACGACAGCGATAGAGACCATCAACGCTCCTGGCGCAGCGAAAAGACAGATTCCTTCAAAGCCATTGGACCAGCTGGGTGAGCTTGAGCTTCTGCAAGAGACCGATCAATTCTCGCAGATAGGCTCGACTGATCTGTTGAAATCGATCAAGTTTCTGGAAAATCACTTGTACATAGTGAGCGAGCAACAGAAGGACGCACTGATGATGAAGTCCTTTGACTACCAGTTGGACGGCGACAGCCAAAAGGCCAAGCAGAGCGTGCACCAAGCATTGATTCTGCAGTACTTGGACGACCTGTTCAAGGCAGCAGGCGGGCCTCGTGCGACTGTGGCTCAGAAGGAACAGGCTATTGGGCTGTTTATCGGCAAGTTGCTGGACAAGAACTCACCGGCGTCGCGTACGTTTGAGGCTGACTGGCAAAAGACCTACAACCATATTGTTTCGAGATGTGAGATCATCAAACAGGAGCACGAGGCACAAGAAAGCGGTCCTGAAGGAGTCGAGCAGATTCAGCTGAGATCGATGGATCCCAACTCGGAGCTCGTTGTGAACTTGCCGTCTCCAGATAGTCCGGAGTACGAGACATTCAGGCAGATTCCTGAGGCTATGCAGAAGGCGTTGGAGACGGAGAAACTGGACGAGATCAACCGTGTTTTTGCAACGATGTCTGTTGAAGATGCAGAAAACGTTCTGGAACTGTTTGACGAGTGCGGAGTGATCCAGATCCAAGCGTTGTTGGAGAACGAGGATGAGTTCAACCAGTTGAAGAAGGAGTACAAGGCTGAGGAAGGTGGCGAGCAGCTGGAGGAGATTGGGGAGGAAAGTTCCGAGGGTGCTGAGTTTACGCAAACGGCCGATGTTGTTGATTAGACAACAAAGAAAGAAAATGAACAAACTTTGAAAGGTCACGTAAAATATATACAAAAATTCTTGATCACGAGCGAAGCGAGTCATTCGACTCAGTCGAATAAGTCGAATAACTCGGTTCACCTGATTCACTTGATTCACTCGCGACTCACTTGATTCATTTGATTCACTTGATACAATCACGACTCACTCACGACTCACTCACGACTCGCTTCGCTCGTCGCTCGTCGCTTCAGTTGATCTCCTTAAGAGGAGGCATTCTGAGAATCTCCTTGTTCTTGTTTGAGCTCATTTCCTGGAGCTTTTTGAGGATGACGGAGTTTTGCCATTTTTCTGGCAACGGGGTGATGTCGTATTTGCCGGTGGCCCAGTAGTAGATATCCCAATCTGGCTCGTCGAGCAATTTGTCATACTCTTCCAGTTCTTCGGGAGTCATAGTGGCGAGGTACTTGTCTGCGAATCTGCTGAGAAGCAGGTCGGATTCGAGGATACCGCGTTTTCTGGACTGGTACACGAGTCTGCGTCTCTTGGTTTCGACCGGTTCGTTGTTTCTAGGGATTGGTTGGACTTTGATCTTGAGTTCTCCGTCTTGTTCGATCACAATGTTCTGAGAGTTGGCGCCCTGGCTGCATCTGAGCGCCGAGGTGGCGAACCTTCTTCTGGCGGCAAGTGTTGTGGCTCTGAGCATTGTAGAGGTGGGGGTGGAGACAGGGGGTGGTGGGGGCGAGCTGTAGTCCAATTACAAGACGAGGGAAGGTAAGAAAAAGTTGGAAAAGCAAGAACAAGAAGAACAAGAAGAAGAAAAAAAAATCGAGGAGGAGGAGGAAGCCGCGACGCGTCGATCGACGGGAGAAAATGTATGTGGAAGAAAAGAAAGAGCGAGAGTAGAGTGAGTGGAAAAAAAAAAGGCCGGAATGGAGTTTTTAGTCATCATGGTTCTTGTTCCTGGGCTCGCCCGGTATAGTTCACAGGATGGTGGAAGAGAACAAGAAGCGCAAGCTGGAGAGCGAAAACGGCACGGCGACGAAGCCGAAGCGGTTTGCAGAGGTGAAGAGAGTGACGAACGAGACGAGCATCCAGATCATCTTGAGCTTGGACGGAGGAGCGATCGAGTGCAAGGAATCAATTTTGGGTGCCAGCTACGAGAAGGAGAGTCACGCAGCACAAAGCACGAGTTCCCAGGTGATTTCGGTGAAGACGGGGCTGGGATTTCTGGACCACATGTTGCACGCGCTTGCGAAACACTCGGGATGGTCGCTGATTGTGGAGTGTATTGGAGACTTGCACATCGATGACCACCACACGGCGGAGGACGTTGGTATTGCGCTTGGAGAGACGTTCAAGCGTGCTCTGGGACCGGTGAAAGGGCTGAAGCGGTTCGGGTACGCGTACGCTCCTCTGGACGAGGCGTTGAGCCGGGCTGTTGTGGACCTGTCGAACCGTCCATTTGCGGTGGTTGAGCTTGGATTACGCAGAGAAAAGATTGGTGATCTGAGTTGCGAGATGATTCCGCATGTTTTGGAGAGTTTTGCGACGAGTGCGCACATCACGATGCACGTGGACTGTTTGAGAGGGTTCAATGACCACCACCGGAGCGAGAGTGCTTTCAAGGCTCTGGCGGTGGCCATTAGAGACGCCACGAGTTTTACGGGTCGTGACGATGTTCCGAGTACGAAGGGGGTTTTGATGTAAGCGAGCGCCGCGAAGCGAGCGAAGTGGGCACAGCAAGGTGAGCTTTATTTGAGAGTGTAGTGGTTTAAATGAATGAACATATTCGACAATACTTCGACGAGCAGGTCACGTGAGTCGTTCGTGAGTGCCAATCAAGCCAGTGAGCACGAGCAATACCAACTTCTCGTAGTCACTTACAAGTCATTCGGTTATTCGACGAGCGAAGCGAGTCTTCATCAGCTCAACAATGACGAGCGAAGCGAGTCATCAGCTACTCAACAATGACAAGCGAAGCGAGTCATCAGCTACTCAACAATGACAAGCGAAGCGAGTCTTCAACTACTCAATAATGATGAGCGAAGCGAATCTTCAACTACGCCATGACGATTCTCTCTATCACTCACTCACTCACTCACGACCAACTCACGACCAACTCACGACCAACCCCCGACTCGCTTCGCTCGTCGTTCGCTCATCGCTCGCCGTAGGTGCGAGGTGTCTGGTCGGTGCAAGGTGTGACAAGTTGGACGATAGAAAGACGAACGACGAGCGAAGCGAGTAAACAACTGCTCCTAGACGGTTCTTTCACTCACTCAATCACTCACGACCAACTCACGACTCGCTTCGCTCGTCGTTCGCTCGTCGTTCGCTCGTCGTTCGTCGTTCGCGCAATAGGAAACTGTACCCGCAGCACACCTCGCACCCGCGATAAGCTGGTTCACACCTCTACACTTACCAAGCTCTCTGACGAGCCACTGCGAGCGCTCCCTGTGAGTTACTCGTGAGTGAGTAAGTGAGTGAGTGAGTGAATGAGTGAGTGAATAGTTGATATATAGTTGATGAATGGTCGATGAATAGTCGATGAATAGTCGATGAGTAACTCATGACTCGCTTCGCTCGTCATTCGTCATTTTTGGGCTGTGCTGCGCGAATGTTTTCCATCTTGCCCCAATTTTTCACTCTTGCGGCTTGCTCTCCACTGCCACGCGTGGACTGCGTAGGCTCACAGACGGAATCGCCGCGCTTTGTTGAATCTGCCGCTGAATGTCGCAAGGCTCGTCGGCTTTAGCAGCTTCTCCTTCTGCGCTGTATAAAGAGGCCGGCGCTCTCGGTGTGTACTCCTACTACTATAGCGGGCTCAGTCCAGACAAGAGCATCAGACACCCAAACACCGCGCGGTTGTTGACTCCAGCACGGAAAATGTCTCCAGTGCCGCACTCGCAACAGCTCGACTCGCCTCTCGGCTCGCCGCTTCGCTCGCCGCTGCGCTCGCCGCCAAAACTCGACCTCGTCAGCCCGGCTCCGGTGCCTGACGAAGAGCTCATGATCACGAGCAAAGAGCTCATCCAGGACGCTCTGCGCCCCACACGCGCGCGACGCGAGCCGTCAAGGCTCGATCTGTGGATCAAAGTCATGTCGCTGCTCGCCGGAAAGGATAAAGTGGGCAAGTGCATCCAGTACGGGCTCCGGATCCTGATTGCGTACTCTGTTCGGGTGAGAAAAACGGCGTTTTTCTCGGACTTCAAGCTCACCGCGGTGGACTTCAGCGGCTCCACACGCAGCGTGGCGGCCCAGCTTGTTCGCAGGCCCGAGCTCGTTGTGATTTTGTTTTTGGGCCAGTTTGAGTCCAAGTTGGTTGGCCTCACAAAAATCCTCTCCATCTACAGACAGATGCTTCGAGCAGGAACGGTTCCGTTCAAACTCGCGAAACTCGCCGCAAGGGTGTCGGAATCGGCACGTTTGCTCAACACGAGCGAAAAGGGCTCGACAAAGCTGCAGCGGCTCAAGCAGGACTGGTGGAACGTCAAGTCGTTGCAGGAGCTGAGCGCGCTCTACTACAGCTGGTTTGACGAGTCGCTGCTTGCCTTCAAGCTCGGGATTCTCAGCGACAAGACGATGCCCAAGTACCGTGCGTTGGCAGCAAGACACGAGCCGATCGCGTGGTACATCAACATCGTTCTCGGGCTGCGCGCTCAGTTCGAGAAGCTGTCGCAGCTGACCAACAAGGAGAACTCGCTCAAGATCAACTACCAGGTGAAACAGCGTGCGAAGCGGCTGATCTCGTCGATCAAGCCCGACGTGTCGCCTCTGTCGCTGAGTTCGGCGTCCAGCGCGTCGTCGCCGCCGCTGGCGGTCTACTCGTCGGAGTTGAAGAAAGTTTCTGAGGAGAAATACATGGTTCAACTCGAGATTGTCAAGCTTTTGTGCGACTTTGCCTTTGATACGGTTACTGTTTTTGGGATCAGGATGGACGAGCCGTTGCATCTGATGTTTGGGTTTGGTGCTGCCGCGGTTTCGTTGGGGAAGATTGTGAGGGGGGAGAGGCGGGCGATGGCGAGCGAAGCGAGGCAATGACGAGCGAAGCGAGTCGTTATCTCGCGAAGCGAGCACGACGGCAAGCACGACGAGCGAAGCGAGTCATACGAGCACAGCTAAGTGTACTCGTCACGAGCGACGCGAGTCGACTGAATGGCTATGGAACGACGACCTTTGCTCGTCATTCACTCGGGTTCGCTCACTCTTTCCTCATAAACTGGTCATTCACTCGCTTCGCTAGAGCGAAGATATCATTGACTCACTCACGACTCGCTTCGCTCGTCGTTCGTCGTCATTGACTCTACTAATCTCCGATCAACAACTCATCACAATGACGAGCGAAGTCAATAAATCGCTTCGCCCGTCCTTATCGTATACCTTTCGCTCGATACTGTCTAACATCTCTCTGGAATTTCAATTATTGATTTTCGATCAAGTCATAGTGACACCACAATGACTCGCTTTGCTCGTCATTGTGGTATTTGTTTTCGCTCGCCATTGTATGTAACGTCTAATGTCAACGCTGTTCCCCTTGCAAACAAAATTCTGATGACTCGCTTCGCTCCTCATAATTTGTCATCCCTGTAATTCGCGTCTCCCAGAACGCGATAAAAAAAAGGGGTTTGAGAATAAAAAAAAGGTTGATATAAGTACCGTCACATCACCATCCCGCACTCCCCTCTGCTCAACAGACGCCACACACCACATTCCACGTCCCCGCTACCTCCAAAATGCACTCCAGAAACTCGTCGCCAACAAGAATCAGAGGCCGCAACCCGCTGACTGCCAAAGACGTGAACCAGCTCAGATCGCGCTCCAACGACTCGTCGAGTTCGGCCTCCCTCAAGGCAACCTCGCAGTCAAACTCGCGGTCCGTGTCGCCCAAACGGTCCCAGCTCGACTACGTCAAGTCGTTCAAAGTAGACAGCACCGACTCACTCGCGTCCGTGCCAAGTCTCACCAGAAACCCATCGCCAAAAAGACCCTCGCCATCAAAACTCCAGTCCTCGTCCTCGCCATCAAAACGGTCCAGACTCGAGTCCCCCGCCAAAACACTCCCGTTCAAGATCTTCGAAGACCCGCACGACTACCGCAAGAATCTCGCGTCCTCGTTCACAGACTCGCTCCTCATATCGGACGTCACCAACAAGGAGAACGAGCGTGCCGAGCCTGCCGAGCGTGCGCAGTGCGCAGATACAGAGTCTACAGCTATCCAACACCGCGCTTTCAAAAGAAGGGCTCTGAACGACCTCAGAATCACAGAGTTTCCCGGCTTCATCCAGCATCACCACGGCTCGAGCTCGTTCTCAGGCATCCTGGAGCCAAAACAGCAGCTCACCACCTCCTCGTTGCTCAACACCTCCGTCAGCAACACCAGCAGCACACACAGAAACGTTCCTTCGTTCGTCACTCCGCCAAAGAAGAATAGAATCAGATACCACTACGTCAAGTCTCTTGCTCAGCACGAGTCCCCAAAAACCTCGCTACAATCGTCCTACACGGACCTCGATCTAAACTCAGACTCGGTCAACGCCAAACGCAGGCTACATTTCAACTTGTTCAACGATACCCTGGATAATTGAATCAAATTATGTAAGTTGATAAAGGAAAATCAAAAGATTGAAAAATTCGAAAAAGTTGTTCGCACTCCACGGTCACGTGACCCTCCACGAAACTTTGCTCCCAGTTTTTTTTATTTTTTTTATTTTTTAAATATTTCTTGAATATCAATTTGAACCACTTTAGACATCGTCAACATCAACACTCCGTAGCTGTTGGCACAAATGCAACAGAACTCGTCGTCGTTGCCGAGTTTTGAAACACAATCCACAGATGACTTGAAGGTCCAAGTTTTACACTACGATACCTACCAGTGTCTGCCATCGCAGCTCGATAAGCAGTTTGCCACCATCAATGGCAAAAGACTAGCACACCTGATTCACGAGAAACCGTTCAGCTATGTGCCGATCGTGAGGGTTTTTGGGAAATTGACAACAGGACACACGTGTTTGCTCCATCTACACAACGTTTTCCCCTACATCTACGTTCCATACACCGGTCCGTGTACAAATGAGGCGGAAATCGACAAGTACTTGATCTCTTGGAAAACTGAGATCGAGCTGCGGATCAGAGAGTCTTTCTTGAGGAAAAAAGGCAAAAGAAAACGCAAACCCAAGAGAAAAACCGCGTCGCCTGAAGTTGGCTCGCTGGGTACCCAAGTGACGCAGTCTGAAGAGGAGGACGAGGATGAGGATGAGGAGTTGAATGAAGATGAGATAAGCTCGAGCAAAACACACGTCGCAGACATTTCGTTGGTGAAAGGAGTGCATTTTTACGGTTACAGCAGCGGGTACTCAGGATTCATCAAAATCAGTCTCTTGAGCCCAAAACTCGTTCCACGGCTGACGAAACTGCTGAACGAAGGTCTTGTCTTTGGCAAGAAAGTGCAACCATACGAGTCGCACGTCCCGTTCACACTGCAGTTTCTAGTCGATTACAACTGTTTCAGCAGCGACTGGATTCACATGAGCAAGTTTTATTGGAGATCCCCGCTGGTTCAACTGCAAGACGACGACGACAGCAACGACAATAACGCATTAACTGACGACTCGTTCCAAATTCAATCCAAAGAGTTCAACAACTTAAAAACGACTGAACCGTTGAAGGAGCTACTCAGGATCTACCTCATCAGAGACATGTCGCACGTCAACGTATTGGATTCTGAAGGTTTCCCCAGAATGGGAAGAACCTTGTGTGAGCTCGATTCTTGTGCCAGTTGGATTCTCAACAGATATTCACTCAAAGAAAGAGACATACATCACGGCTCGCTCATTGAGCCGAGTCTGAGCGAGGAAATCTACCTCTCTTCCACTGGCTCTCTTTTGAAAGATATCAGGTACCAACGGCAACAAAGAAAAATGCCACTCGAGCCATCTGGGAAGCTGTTTGACGGCCAGCCAAGGACACACACGAAAACCAAATGGATCGAAGATGAAGAGTTTCAAAAACTTCTAGGATACTGCTGTCTGTCATCTGAGAAGGAGTGGCACCGACTACACAAAAATGAGTCGCTCGATCCGTCTAAGTTTTTCAAAGAATCTGACTGGCTAAGGAAATATCCAACTTGTTTTCAAAGCATCGAGTCTCTTTGGTTCATTCCCGAGTTGCCCGAGTCTTGTTTGATACCTCTGAGTGAGGACCTGATTTTGAACGAGTCACAGATACCAGAAACGTTACTATACGGTAGCCCCAGCAAGAAGGTTCAAGAATCCTTTCCCGAAAAAGCTCTCAGCCAGCATAGCGTGTCAATTCTTGAGTCGGTGGTGGAGATTGCCTTGGAAGACGATGCCGCAGATGTCACAGACTCTGAAGAAGAAAGGGAAACGGACCACGAAGATGATGAATTTTTAGGAGATCTCCCTCATCTGGAGAAAGAAGATGAGCCAAGACAACTTGAGAGTGTGGATATACCTCCAAATGTCGTTGTCTCTGTGGAAAGCTCTGAAAGTGAAAAGAAATCCGTACATTACGATGAAACCATACCGAATGAATCACACTACGACGTTGACAGCAAGTATTTCGAGATGACTCAAGGACACAAAAACCATGACGTACTGTCTCCAGTGATCGAAAGGTCCAGTATGTCTCTAGGAGATTTTGCCTCAGAACCTGATGACTACGACCGAGTGAGTCCTTGGCGAGATACGACAATTGTGAACGACGAAGATGAGATTTACGAGTATAAAGCTTTGCCACCTAGATACCATTCCCACAAATCGATGATGGATAGCTTTGAACAACAATACGACATGATTAAAATCGAGTACCCAAATCCTTATTACTCATCCAGAGAAACCTTCAAAGATTCTCCTACCTTTTTCTCCGGCAAGAAGTTCCAGCTTAGGTGCATGGACCTCATAGGTTTGGAGCCATATCGAACGAATTCGGAGACAAATTCAAACAACTTACGAATCACCAATTCATCAGCCAAGTTTGACAGCATTTGGTCGTACAGTGTTTCCGGACCTACATACAATGAGGTTAACCAATGGTGCAAAGTCAACCAGAAAAAGCTAAAGAGCAAGTCGCAGCTGCTCAAATCACAGGTTGATTTTGCCACTCAAAACTTGAGGGGTTTCAAGTATCCATCTTTACAGACTCCGATCAAGAGGAAAAAATCCAGTTTCAACAAGCTCATTCTTCTTCTGGTTGAAATCCATGTCAACACGAGGGATGGTCTTTTTCCCGATCCTACACATGACGAGATCTGTGCAATTTTCTGGACGTTTGACGAAGAAAACTATCCATTTGAGCTTGGGCTGAGTAAGTCTGGAGTGTTTTTGCTGGCCAAAGATAAAACGGAAAACTGGTATAGATCAACGGGATATCCAACCGAGACTTTTGAAACCGAGCAGGATATGATCCAGGAGCTCATTTCATTGGTGGAGCTCATTGATCCTGATATTATGGGCGGCTACGAAATTCATTCATCGTCATGGGGCTACATTCTTGAACGTTTCAGAAACGTTTACGACATGGACTTGAGTACAAGACTGTCACGGGTTGCTAACAAGTTCAACAATAAGTACAATGATAGATGGGGCTACACTCATGCTTCTGGTATTAGAATCACAGGACGACATATGCTCAATCTATGGCGACCATTGCGAAGTGACTTGGCGCTGACCAAATACACTTTGGAAAACGTTGTCTTCCACATCTTACATCACACCATTCCTCACTATGACCACAAGACCCTCACAAATTGGTTCTTGTCGAATAACCATGGCTCGAAACATAATGTTTTGGAGTACTACATGAAACGTTTGCATTACGAAATGAAACTAGTTGATCAGCTGGAAATTGTTGAAAGAACCGTTGAACAGTCCAGATTTTTGGGGATAGATTACTATTCGGTTTTCTACCGAGGGTCACAATTCAAAGTCGAGAGTTTGATGGTGAGAATTGCCAAGTTGGAGAATTTCATGCTGATCTCACCTTCCAAGAAACAGGTGTTCAACCAGGACCCCCTTCAATGTATTTCCCTAATTTTGGAGCCTGAAAGTGCTTTCTACAAAAGCCCTCTCCTGGTCCTGGATTTCCAGTCATTGTACCCGTCACTCATCATCGCTTACAACCTCTGTTACTCCACTTTGTTAGGAAGACTCAACGGGTATGACCCAAAGAAAGGTCAGAAGATTGGCGTGACAAATATCAAACAACCTCCTGGATTGTTGAAGATATTTGAAGAAAATATTGATGTAACACCCAATGGACTCATGTTTTTGAAATCCAATGTGAGGAAGTCCCTTTTGGCAAAAATGTTGACAGAGCTTCTTGAAGCCAGAATTTTCGTCAAAGATACCATGAAAAGACTTTCTGATGATTCCGAGCTCCATAAGTTGTACAACAACCGACAACTAGCCTTGAAGCTTATAGCCAATGTCACGTATGGATATTTATCTGCCTCATTCTCGGGGAGAATGCCCAACTCGTCGATTGCAGATGCAATTGTCTCGTGTGGACGAGAAACGTTGTTGAAAGCTATCAGTGAGATCGAAAAAAACAAAGATTGGGGAGCTAAAGTGGTTTATGGAGACACAGACTCTTTGTTTGTGTACTTGCCAGGAAAAACAAGGGAAGATGCTTTCAAATTGGGCAAAGAAATGGCAGAATACATCACGTCAATCAACCCATCTCCCGTGAAGTTGAAGTTCGAGAAAGTCTACCATCCATGTGTTTTGATAAGCAAAAAAAGATACGTGGGGTACTCTTATGAGTATGAAGACCAGGTTGTACCGAAATTTGATGCCAAAGGCATTGAAACAGTGAGAAGGGATGGGATCCCGGCTCAAGCGAAAATGGTGGAAAAGTCTTTGAGATTGCTCTTTGACACCAACGATTTGTCCAAAGTAAAGAGCTACGTTACAAAACAGTTTCTCAAAATTATGAAAAGCAAGGTGAACGTGAAGGATTTCATGTTTGGCAAAGAGGTGAGATTGGGAACATACAAGAACCCGGCGTATATTCCTGCTGGAGCACGATTGAGCATGAAGAAAGCTTCTATGGATCACAGAGCTGAACCGCAGTATAAAGAGAGAGTCTCGTATTTGGTTGTGAGAGGTTCCAAAGACCAAATTTTGCGAGACCGGTGTCATTCTCCACAAGACTTTGTTCGAAACGAAAAGCTGGAACTTGACGCTGACTATTACATCAAGAAAGTACTCATTCCTCCGTTGCAAAGGATCTTTAACCTCATGGGAGTGGACGTGAATGACTGGTATGAAGAACTACCCAAAGTGATGAGTATAGCCAACAATTTTGAACAGTTGAACTTCAAGAAAACGCTGGTCAATTCCTCTTGTTGCATTAACTGTAACTCCATCATGGACCATTTTCATCAGAGCAAGAAAAAACTTTGTAACAACTGTTCAAAGAATGAGCTTGAGACCTTGGTGCAAATGCGATCCACTGTACGAATCAAAGAGCTAAAGCTGAACGATGTCGTAACCATCTGCAAAGAATGCACAAGAAAAACCATGCGAAACAATAATCAACCGCTAAACACTGCTTTGAGTTGCACGAGCGAAGACTGTTCGATTTATTATGACAGAGTGAAAGCCTTCAGACAAACAAACCAAACAGCGGAAAGATTTCGTGATTTTTTAGCTTGGTGAATATTAGTGTGCCCCACCCAGTTCAACATGCTGCGTACTCACTTTCCTCCTGTATCCTGATATCTAGCTGGCATAGACTTTCTGTGGCATGGTTTAAAAGCTCCTGGTAGTTGCTAAACTCTGCGATTTGTTGCTCGATTTCAAGAGCAAACTTCATCATTTTTAGATCGTTGATTCTTTTGAATCCAGTGATGGACGACTCGAGATATTCTAAAACTTTGTTGAACAGAGTTTTCGCATCTGAAATGTCGGACGACATCAGCTTGATCGAAAGCACTTTTGCAAGTTGATAGTAACCATACGAGCTGAGCCACAAACTGCCGACTTGCAACGCCAAAGGCATGATTTTGAACAGTATGTCTTCGACATCGCCTGCTGAGTTTTTAGGATCCATCTTGAGCAGTAAGTCGCACAAGACCAACGATCCTTTGACCACGAGAGTCATGAGCGAGGATTCGTGGGCAAGAGCCAATGCGTCCAAGAGAACGCTCAGGGCTCTTTCGTACACTGTGGAGTACTCCGTGAGAATCTTGGCGTACAAAATTTGGAACTCGATAAACCACAGGTGATTGTAGGCATGGTCGTCTTCGCTGATTGTGGTGAGACATTCAGAGACGATCTTGATGGCTTCGTCGCAATTGTTGACGCTCAACTGGTATACTGCAGTCTTGTAATTGAGCTCATGGTGTAGGTCCTGGTCGTTGATCTCGTTAATTTGGCCCTTGAGCTTGCCAAGCAAGATTGAAGTGGGCTTGAATCTGCATTTCTTGAGCCAGAGGTCGGCTTTCAAAAGCAACGATCGTGACTGCCATAACTTCATGAGCGATATGTCGTCCACCACGAGTTTTTCGTATGATCCAAACAACTCGAGGGCCTCCTCCACGTGACCCATTTCGTAACTCAAGATGGCTTTCCGCATGTTGATGGTGAGCTCATCAAACACGCTCAGACCAGAGCCACACGCATCGAGGGCCACATCCGTGTACAACATGGACAGCGCAGGAACACCGACTCTGCTCCAGTTGGATATGTTCAGCTGACAGTTGCGGACAAAAGTGGTTTTCACGTTGGACCCGATCTCGAAGTTGAGGAGGATGTAGGAAGCCTTTGTGACGTTTTCGAGGACTTTGCGCAACGGCGCGCCGTCCAGCATGAACTGCAGCGCATGGTACTGGTACGCCATGGATTGGAGAATCCAGTTTCTATTTTCCTTGGTTTTGATCTTGAGAAATTGCAAGATCTGGTCACGGGTTGTCAGGTTTTTCACTTTAGAATACAGGTGTGGTTTGTCTTTGAGGAAGTTGAACAGCCACGTGAGCAGGTAATTGAGGCAGTCGAGATCCTTGTTCTCGCGCGCCACAAGGATGGCCTCGTCGATTGCTCTGAGCGCCTCGTCATCCGAGTTGAAGGACGCGTGCAAAGTTGCAAGTGAGAGCAGCGCATAATGGTAAAACAGCTGCTGTCTGTTGGACATCATGTAGTCAAAGTAGCGATGGAGAGCGTTGAAAGAGCCCTCATAGTCGCACTGCTTCCAGCACTCGAGATACTCGATGTAGTATGCAGATGGGATGATTCCACGTTGCGATTGTGACAGCAGTTTGAGGATGTTCTTCACCGACTCCGGCGGTGGTGGCGAGTATTTCTGCAATATTTGCACCTGGTGCTCGAGCATTTGAGCGAGGTCGATCTGGGAGATCACCTGCGTAGTGGAGGAGCTGTGATTGTCCTGGAACCCACTATTTTCGAGGATACGGCGCATCAAATCTGCCTCTGCGAGAACGTCGTCGTTGTGATTGGTCGTGCCGCGGTGCAGTCTTTGCCACATGTCCCGGCTCTCCTCGCGGTATTTCTTGAACGTGCTCCACAATTCGGCGGTCTCATCAAACACGAGCACCTCAAACGCCACGGAAATGTTGTACACGAAGCGTCCAAGAAAGCTTGTGGAGGTGAGCAGTTTGGTAGGGGCCGCAGCGGCAGAAAACCCTGATTTTTTCTGGTTTTCCACCAACAATCGGCTGCTGCCGGCAATAAAGTCGTGAAATGTGTCCAGCGTCGTGATTTCCCAGAGCGTGTCGAGCAGATACCGGTGTATTTCCTCCACGTCTTGGTCGATTTGGGCGCGGTCTCGCGTGCCTGGTTCGGCAAAGAAGTTGCGCACAGACTCCTCGATAAAGGCCAAAATCTCATTCAGAGAGGGGAAAAACACCGTGATCAGATCCTGGCGTCGATCATCAGGGTCGCCGTGCTCGATCAACTGGACCAGAGTCGATAAGATCGGAGGGACACTCGTGGCTGGGAACTTTTTGTAGCAGTACCCGGAGATCAGAGCCAGGATCGAGATCTTGGACGTAGCCAGAATCGGCGTCAGCACCAGCGTCACCGGAGGCTCTTTTTCGTCCATGGCGGGGAGAAACAACTGGGAATCGAAGAGAAGTTGAAGAGTTTGAGGAAGGACGGAGATATCAAAACAAATCAAGTATAGTTTTTTTTTGGTTCCCTTTTTTTTTGGGGAAATAGCGAAATCGTGATGACGTAATCACGTGACTTTTTTATGGTGTTTCTCCATGTACTCTACTCAACTCGATAAGCTTAGGCTGACCGCTCCACTCCATCTCTGATCTTTCCTAGATTGATTCATTAGTTTACTCCAATACAAACTCGCTCATTCGCTCATTCGCTCATTTGCTCATTCGCGCCTTCCAGATTTCTCCCCCATTATCGCTGGCTTCTCTTTCCTTCCTCATCTCAGTTGCATGAACGCATCCAACAACACCGAGGATGGACCGTTGTCGCTCCGATTCTTCTCGAAAACGTTCCAAAACCGCAACGTCTCATCTCCAGCTCCAGTCACAATCGTCTGCCCATCAGGCGACATCGCAAGGTACAAAACCCGGTACGTGTGGCCCGTCAACGAAGCAATCTGCTGCATCGTGTTGTACTTCCAAATCACAATCTGATTGCGCGAGTAGCCGTGTGTCGAAACAAGCTCGTTGGAGTTCTTGGACCAGGCCAAATTGCACACCTGCGAGCCCGTGTCCACGTCATTGATCTTGAGCCCAGTGATGGTGTTCCAGACTTTGATTCGGCGGTCGGCAGTGCCACCTCCTGAAGCCAGGATCCCACGTTGGTGAGGCGACCACGCAATCGCCTTCACTGCAGCCTGGTGCTCTGTAAACTTGAACAATGGCTCTTCCGAAAGACCTTCCCACACGTAAAGTTTGTTGTCGTTGCCTCCCGAGGCAAGCTTGTTCTCCTCTATGTTCCAGCGTAAACCACAAACCTCCTGCTTGTGTTTCTCTAACCGCTTGATGTAATGCGACGGGTCTCGCACGTCTCTGTGCAGAATCGTTCGGTCACGCGACCCAGACGTGAGAATGTGCTGGTTCCACGCAAGCGACGACGCACGCGACGTGTGACCCGTCATTGTTCGCGTGCACCGGCTCGTCGTGGCGTCCCAGATCTCCACCAGCCCAGAACTGGTTCCAACAGCGAGGTGAGTCCCGGCGCCGATCCATGACAAACTCGTGATCGTGTCGTTCGCACCAAGATCGCACAACCGATTCACAGATCCGCTCGCCGCGTCCCACAAGTACACGCTCGAGCCAAGCCCAACGCCGAGCACGTCCTGCGCTCCCCAGTCAACAAGGTTAAGATAGAAATTGTCGGCGAGTTCTGGAGCGTCCAGAACGCGGTAGGGCACTTTCGAGATCGACCGCGGCTTCTTCTGCGCAGAAAGTAGCAGCCGCTGACTGTCTGCCCGCACGGGACTCAGCGAATACAGCTCGTTTTGCACGTTGAGCGATGACGAAGGCGGTCTCGTTTTCGAGGGTGATTGGTACGTAAACAGGTTTCCCGCCTGTCGCGGCGTCCGCAGTACCGACTCTTCATGTGTGCGTATCGAGCCGGCTTCCAGGTGGATTTGAGACCCATGTGTCGACCCTGGGGGTGTTGTTTGCGAGTTGTGTTCTGACGAACTGGAGCCTGGAGGCACGGCACCGGCTGCTGCTGCGGCGCTGGACGCTGCTGCGGCGCTCGCTGCTGCGCTCGCCGCACTTCCGCCGCCAGAAGGCAGGTTGTCGCCAAAGATTTCCGATTTGAGCACTGCATCAAACGTCCTGTTGGCCTCCTCTTCTCTTAGATAGTCGATCTCGCTCTCAACTATGGATGTGCCATTGCTGCGTGCCTGGGATCTTCCCAGCTCTCCCGACGCGCCCGCCGCGCCCTGGTACAGCGCCACGGGTTCGCTGGATAGACTGAACGCGGCTTGGAGGTCCATTCCAGTCCTGCTGGGGATGTACCGGTCGCTGTAAACCACCTTTTTCTTCGATCGACGCGGCGTTGACGGCGACAGAAGCCCCGACGGGGCCGCCGCGGCGGTCGTTGAGCGCCGCGGCGTGGACGGTATGGTGGGAGGCGGCAATGTGTGGTTTCTGAGAGACGGCCTGTCGGTGTTGCCGTTGTTGTCCGACATGTGAGGGCGTGATGAAAATCAAAAGTGCGGTGATTTGCCACTGAGTTTGTAGAATTGTGCGCGTGAGTTGTGCTGAGTCGGTTCCACGTGTTGTGCGCGGTGCAGGGTGCCCTCTATGGTGGCAACGGCGGGTATATAATGTTGGAAACGTGCCGTTTTCAAAAGAGGGTTGTTTTGGTGTAGATAATAAAACAAAAGAAGTTTTTCCCATCCGCAAAAATATCTAGCAAAAAAAAAAAAAAAAGGTCCAAGGGAAAAAAAAAAAAAAAAAAAGGTACTTGATTTGATTGAGGGCAAAAAAAAAGGGAGCAATCTAGTTGATTATGGAGGACGTTTCTTTATGGAGGGACTCACAATGGACAGACAGAGGCAGATCGTAGGTATCAAGACGAAACTCCACCAGGGTTTGTCCAAGAACGGCGGTTCTAACTTGTTTCACAGGCAGAAAACAGGGCACGAGCTCTGGAGCGGATCAGACAAAGACAGCAGACTTTGAAAGGGGTTCCGGAAAGTGTTGCACCAGCGAGTAGCGCAGTTGCAGACAAGCAACCGGAAGCCGCGGTCTCTGTGTCATCGTCGCCGCCAAACGCCGGTCTCACACGAGAACAACGGGCTCTAATCGAACGAAACAGAGAAAAGGCGCTCAGCAGAAAGAGTCTCCGAGAAGGACTAGCACAGGGCAATCTACGCAATGCTGGCGATGAAGGCGCAGAAAAGGCGCTGGAAGCTGCCAGGGTGGAAAAAGCGGCGATTGTCAAGCCCAGCACTGCGAATAATTCCATCAGTGAGCGGATCCGACCCTCTGTGAAGAAAAGCGACTACATCGAGTATGATTTCTCCACCATGACGGACACTTTTGGTGGGTTTTTGGCCGACGATGCTGGACCGAACGGTAGCGGTGGCGCTGCTGCGGGAGAAAAGACGTTTGAAGAGTGGCAGGAGGAGCAACAGAACAAACGGCTGATGGAGCCGGCTCCGCCGCTAGATCTGGTGAACGCGCCAAGGTGCTTTGAGTGTCAGTCGGTGGAGATCAACCAGAAAATGTACCAGGCTTTCGGGTGTCGTGTTTGCAAGGCTTGTGAGAAGAAGTTTCCCGAAAAGTACTCTTTGCTGACTAAGACAGAGTGCCGTGAGGACTACTTTCTGACGGACCCAGAGCTGCGAGACGAGTCGCTTCTTCGGCGTATTGTGAAGTCGAACCCGCACTCGGGAACGTACTCCAAGATGCAGCTGTTTGTGCGTTATCAGGTCGAGGAGTACGCGTACAAGAAGTGGGGTTCGGAGGAGGCTCTGGATGCGGAGTGGTTGCGGCGGGAGGAGATGCGCGTGAAACGGCGTGACCGGCGGTTCAACTCGCGGCTTCAGGAGATGCGCAAGAAGCTGCGTGCGGAGGAGTTTACGCGGAAGTTGAAGGGTGGCAGGGACACCAGACACGAGCATGACTGGAGCAGAGGTGAGCCAGTCAAGGGGGGAGAGCCTAAATTGGTGAGGCGGAGGTGTAAGGATTGTGGGTTGGAGGTGGAGGAGATAGTGATGGGGTGAACGAAGCGAAAGCGAAGCGAAAGCGAAGCGAAAGCGAAGCGAAAGCGAAGCGAAAGCGAAGCGAGTAGATGATCAAGCGAAGCGTGGATGAAGGTCTAACATACTCTATGGGATGAAGCTTGCCAAAATGACTCGCTTCGCTCGTCAAACTACTCGGCTCTCGTTAATAGAAAGTGAGTGAGACGGAGCGGAGGGAATGAGTGAGTGAGTGAGACTCACAACTCACTCCGTTCGTCGTTCGTTAACAGATGACTCGCTTCGCTCGTCATTTGCTCGTTAAATAGGATGCGCGATAATGCAACAAAAAAGCTGTCGCGATTTGTAATCAATATTATTTAAGAGTATTCAAGAATATATAGTTGAGGATGAGGTGAAGTGTACTCTTGTCGGTGGATGGAAAACGTAGCCATGTGTTAGTCTGTGATGGATGTCAGCTTTCTTTTTCATACTGAGCAAGGTGCAAGAAGCTGTGGAATCAACAGCTGAGCCAAAGTGTGTCAAGGAGCTAACAACGGGATAAGCTGGTGACCTGGTGAGTCATGGGTCAGGTACTTGATCTCTCCATGACTTGCACCGCTCATCAGTTCGTCACAGCCACCCCGCAACCACCAATGCAATATCCATTCAAGTTGTGCACTTCCTCTGCGAGAAACCTCGCAAATCCATGATAAGCGTGCGTGAGCCTCATCAGGTGGATCGCCGTGGCGGTGAGCACGGAACCGGACGGCAGCTTCATGGTTTGGTTCCCCGAGCAAAAGCAAAAAATGCAACCAATTAATTAAACTGATGTAAATTTTTCAAAGGTCTTTTAGCGAAGTAGAAGAATTAAATTTCAGAAAATGGTAAAAATCTGGGGTAATGAAACGGGAAAGAATAGCAGTATATTATGGTCAGACTTGAAATTACACAACGATAAACCAAATTTTCTCAAGCCAGTTACGGGCAACTGGTGGAACGTACTCGGCTGCCTCCTTTTCGGTTGCTTCGAGACCGGTGATGCAGTCGATTTCCTCGGGTGGAGCAAAAAGTCGATAGTTTTTGGTGAAGACCATGTGGCCGAGGTAGAGGACAACCACGACCGGTAGCGTGATGTAGGCGGCGAAGAAGTCGGACACTTTAAAGTCGAAGAACACGCCGTAACCGTTGGTGAAGGAGAGCAGCGTGAAGAAGAAGATGGAGGCGTACGCTCCGATGATTTGGAGCGGAGGTCTGAAAATGACCCTATCGTCCAGGTTGTGATAGGCGACGGCTTTGCGGTAGCGCAGGTAGGTGATGGAAACAAAGATCCACGAGATGAAGCCAGAGACTGTAGAAATGTTGGACAGCCAGGTGAAGACGACCGAGGACGAGTTTGAGCAGTTGAGGTAGGAGACAAGTGCGATGGCAGAGGCTAGTGCGACAGAGTAGTACGGAACACCGGCCTTGTTGCACTTTCCGAAGAACGCAGGGACCTGACCTTCGATCGCCATCGAGTGGAGTGTTCTGGAGGCCGAATAGAGCTGGGAGTTGCCGCACGAGTACGCGGACGTGAGGATGCAAGCGTTGACGATGTGGTTGAGCACCTTGATCCCGGCGTTCTGGATGCCAATGACAAAGGGGGACGCGGCGGCGCCCGAGGCGCCTGCGTCGATGGCGGACATGAGTCTGTTGTCGTTGGAGCCGACGATGACGCCAATGACGAGAGCGCCAAAGATGTAGAAGAAGATGAGTCTGTAGATGAAGCGATTTGTGGCCTTTGGCAGGTTGACTCTTGGAGCAACCGACTCGGCAGCACACGAGGTGATGAGCTCTGGCGAGAGGATGAAAGCAAACGCCGATTTGATGACGGCGGTCCAACACGCGAGGAACTTGCCGGTGTTTCCGCCGGTGAGGTGTTCGACGAAGGCGCCGGGGTGTTTCCAGTAGTGGAAGCCGAGAACGTGGTGCTGCGCAGGACCGCCGCCAAAGAAGATGACGATGCCGACGATGATGAGCCCTGTGATGCAGAAGATCTTGATCGAGGCGATCCAGAACTCCACTTCGCCAAAGAAGTGCACCGCGAGAAAGTTGAGCGCAACGATGCTGACCCAGAAAATGCTGATCCAGATGGCCACATTGAGGTCTGACCAGTATTGGATGACGAAAGCAGCGGCCGAGATCTCGGCCGGCGAGATCAGCGCCTGTGCGTAGAACAGGTTGATTCCTGCAGTGAACGAGAGCGACTTGTTGCCTGTGTACCGGCCGCAAAGGGCGTACATGGTGGACTTGCCCGGGGCAGGAATGAACGAGACCATTTCTCCGAGCTGGTTCATGATGGTCCAGACAAAGATGCTGAGCACGAGGTAGCCGACCAGCAGTCCTGCGGGGCCGCACGTAGACAGCCCGGACCCGCTTCCCACAAACAGACCGGTTCCGATCGCGCCTCCGAGAGAGATGAGCTGGATGTGCCGAGACTTGAGACCCTGATGGACGGTGTGCTCGAACTTATCATCGCCAGAAAAAACCTCAGCGGAGATCTCGTCCACCGACACGTCGACGGTGCGCTCGTTTTTGGAGTCTGCTTTGTAGTTGTACGAGCTCATTGCGGGTTCTGGTGGTGGCAGAATTGGCGGGAGGAGAACGGTGTTCCTCGAGGAAAGAACGGGTCTTAAATAGGGGGTGCAAAATTCCTCGATGGAAGAATAAAAAAAAAAAAAAAAAAAAATTATTCTTCAGATAAGGCCTCGGAGTGCGGCTCATTTCTTATCTCGAATGCCAGCCAGATGCGAGCCAGACAGCCAAGAAGTGAAAAATATGCATTCTTGGCAGCGAAAAAGATCGCTTGCGACAGCTTTTGTTTGCCCAAACGCGGGACAAGACCCGCTAGCGGCCTGCTGGGGATCTTGCAGTGGTGGCGTCTGTACTTGGCGTGCGGCATCTGTTGGCTCCTGCGGATCAAGTGGCCCCGATAAGCCAAGTTACGAGCCTTGGGGTAAGGGCGCAGAAGGATTCCTTGCGGCACTATCCCAAAACGGCACACGTTTGGCGACGGTTGACGGAGATCTTGCATGGCTCGCATGGCTCGCATAGCTTATCAGGTGGAGGGGGCCATATTTTTTTTTCACATTGAGAAAACACTCACAAAATTCGTGCGCGGCGTTGGCCGAGGCGGTACCACACTTTGCACCGCCTCAGGTGGCGGTGTCGGCGGTGGCGGCACCGCCACCTGTGGCGTGGTGTGAGGCGGGGCCCACGCGCAAGGCGGAAATGCTAAAAAGTATCCACGTGGGTAATACAAAATATAAAGGTGTCCCTGCAGAAAATGTAATTATATGAGCAGATCACCAAACATGTGGGCTCGATGAGGCGGAATGAGCATCAATGCCCACGGGGGTCCAATAAATTGCACCTTGTATTCTGTTGTAGTATATATAGTTTGCAAATCGCACGTCTCTGGTTGTGTTCCTGACTATAGCTGGCTGCCCCTCTCGTTGCGCCAACCATGACAAGACTCGCACACCTCGCACTGGCTGCGCTCGCCGGCTCGCAACTGGTGGCCGGCCTCAACATCCTGCTGCTCAATCCGTCTCCTTACGGGTCCACAACGTCCAAGGCGTTCCACAACCTCCTCAAACTCAACGAAGACCACCGCGTGATCTCGGTCTCGCCGCTCACAGGAACCACCGACGACCACGCTGGCGTCTCCGTCGACACTACGCCACTCACAGAGGATGACCTAATCTATTACGTGCCAGAAAACGAAAACGCGAACGGAATGCTCAACCAGCGGGAATTCGCAGAGGCAGATCTCAGAGAACACTTGAACCTCACGGTGGGCGACAGATACTACGGGGCCCTCAACGAGGACCAGTGGTATGTCAAGGCGTCACTGATGGGGTCGCTTTTGTTTGCTTTGGACCATCTCCTTCCCGGCACTTACCAGAACCTGCAGTCGATCGACCTCATTATCATCACACCCTCGCACCAGACGACGCTCGGACTTTTCCAACAGTCGGTCAGCTCCGAGTTTCAGACCATGAAGCTCGCTCTGCTCAGAAACATACCTGTTCTCAACGTGAACAGCGCCGGCGCGCTCTCGTTTGAGGTGACGTCGACGCTCGAGGACGACGGTCTCGAGACCTCGAACGCAGACGTGCTTACGTACGCACAGAAAATCGAAACGCTTGTTGAGGAGCTTTCGAAACAGTCGCATTTCGGCAGCCACAACTTCCGCTCGTCTAGAGCGCTGGTCAAGACGCCCGAGTTTGCCAACTACGCGTCCAATGAGCGTCTCAACGGCAATTCGCGCTTGCTCCCCAACGGTGTCGGGCTCAACATCAACTTGCAGGCTTCTTCAACGTGCATGCGCCACATCAGAGAGCTCCATTTTGTCGAGACCCGCTCAGTTGGCGGCTACAACAAGGTCCCCACGCTGGCTCTGGAGCCGGCCACTGGCGAGTTCAAGCTTAACACCATGTACAACATAGACAAGCACCTGGAGACCCCTGCCGGGAGCCATCTCAGCGAGTTCAGCATTGACGAAAACGACTGTGTGATCTCCCTTACACCAGTCAGCTGGCTCGGTTCAGACTACGACCAGACCGAGTTTCTCGGCCCGGTCATCAATTACCTCAACAAGGATGACGACATCATGGACAACGATGATACCTTCACT
>PPHT02000005.1:169214-180150 GCA_003705115.2 Ogataea henricii
GGCTTGTTTGTTGGTGAAGGCAAAAAAAAAAAAAAGTAGGTGAAAAAAAAAAAAAAAAACATTGTGTGTTGCTGCTAGCCCCTTCTTCTTCAAAGCAGCAACTTACGCATTTCCCACACCTTTGGTCAACCGCCGATCTTGTTTTGGGTGCCTCTCATCTTCCCCAGGCTCAGCCATCACATTCAACTAGCAAAAACCCCGGCATCCACCTTTTTATTTTACCCTCCCCAACTTTCACAGCCATTATGAGCCTTCTACCAACGGGCTTCCCCTTTGAATTCCAACAAACTCATGTTCAGAAGGACACCCACAGCAGGGTGAGCAAACCTGCGATCCAGAAGAAGGTGAACAAGCGAAAAATGGCAGACACAGACCACCAGGAGGAAGAGTGCGCTCCTTCTAGTGCCCACAGATGGAAGTATAGCATCAAACCTGTCCATTTCAAGTACACAAAGAACAAAAAACAGAGAAATCCGGTTGTTCTGGGGCAAAAACTGTCACTTTCAAGAATAGTGGAGACTTTGGACAAAGAATCGTTGCAAACGTTGGTGTCCAATCTGGTGGTGGAACATCCAGAGGTGGCTGAGAGCCTGATCAAGCTCTCTCCCAAAGTGACTATAGAAGATGCGATGCATATTTTGAGCGAAAAATTGCAAACTATCTTAGACTCGTTACCATACAAAGTGGACCCGGCATCAGACTATGCGTTTTTGCGGGTCAAGTCGCAAATGGAGGACTTTTTCCAGACGTTGTCCGACTACACGTTGAATTTCCTACCCCCTGTGGAGACAGATCTCACAATTTCGTTGTCGTTTCTGATAGAGTTTTTGCTGAAACACTTCAACAGACTGCCAAAATTCCAGACGGTGGAGTACAGGTACTACTACCGACTCACTATTGAGAAGTTCAACACGATCTTCATCGACGTGATTGGACAGTTTCTTAGCGAGAAGAGACAGAACATCCTGTTGGTGATCAACAAAGACTGGCTCGCAGATATCAAGCAGATCAACGAGCTCAACAACAACGACTTCGCAGACGTTTACTCACTGCTCAAGAACGAGATTGACCAGTACTACACTGGCTCGAGCGGGGTTGAAACAGGCTCGTCTTCAGGCCTCGAGGCCACTGGTGGCACTGCCAACAGACTTACGGGCTTGGGAGGACTGCTCAACTTTTCTACTGACAATAATCCATTGCACGGCAACACGGTGGGCAATGTGTATGACGCCATTTGAGTCCTGTCACGCCTGCATTTGCCTGCATTTGTTTGAATTTCCTCTCTTGTTTATGGTTCTATCTTTCCCACCGCTAATTTCGTCTATCTGTCCGTGTTTTGTTTTCCCCTTTGCTTTCAATCAGAACGGCCGAGGTGACTCGGTCTCTGGGATTGATGAATCTTTCCCTCGCTTTCAATACAATCATGCATTTTTCTGTACTTCAGTAATCTCTTAATAATATATACAAGGTGAAGAAAATCAGAGGTGGATTCCCAGCTGAGTCAGCTCTTCACTTGGAGCTGTTTTCAGGTATTTCCTAACTAGATTCTTCTTGATATTCTTTTTCGTCTCTTGAGTGATGCCCATTTTCGATGCAATGGCCTTGAACTTGTCGCTGTCCTGCTCTTGCAAAAGGTCGTCCAACAACTTAGTCACCTCCACGTCAACCTTGAGGTTCTCAATCTTGGACGAAAGATACGAAATGTCGGAAACAAACAACTCTTTGTTCTCGTATCCTTCGTCCCAGTTGGTTATGCCGTATTTCTCCTTGAGCTTGGCGATTCTCTCCAACTCCTCCGAACTCAGCCCGCTTTTATCCTGCTTGCCTAGGTTCCTGATGTCGTTCAAGTCATTGTACAGCGACTCCGTGACGTTTGCGTCGTTCAACTTCCGCTTGTTGAGGAAATTCAAACTCTTCTCGTTCTCTTCTTGCAACACCTGTTTCTTTGCCTCCTCTTGGTACTGGGCAAATTGTTGACCCTTGTTTCTCTTGATTTCCGCCACGGAGAAGAACTTTCTCGCGCTCAAAGGACGCGTGGCCTCGATTCTCACCATGTCGCCTTCTCTGCACACGTTGGCCTCATCGTGGACCAGGTAATCTTTTCTCTTGAAGTACTCTTTCTGGACCTTCTTGTTGAACACTTTTTGCAGCACCCTCACTTTGATGGTTTTGTCCATCTTCCCTTGGGAGATGACAAACCCAATGAAGTTCTGTCTGGCCATTTTTTCCGGTGTTAGGAGATATCTCAAACGTTTCCACGGCCTGCACCTAGAATCTTTTCTTCAACAGTGCTGATGATGTCCTTGGGTTTTTTTTTTATTTTTTGATTTTAACCTCTAGTTCGTGAACAAACGAGAAAAAACAGCAAAAATTTTTCCCCGTGACACCCTTGCACAGGATGACATCAGCACGCGCGTAAGCGACGACGACAGGTTTCAGATTGCGGCCATTACGGATCAACTCAGCTTTCTTGAAACGGTAGATGTAATTGCGGAGACGTCATGTCATATCAGCAGCCTGGCTAAGCGGAATCGAGCTACACGCTGGAACATTTTGGTGCGCGTATGCCGGTCTGGTTAGATTATTTGGATCAATTGTTTCTTTTGATTCTCAACATCGAAACACGGCATCAAAACGCTTTCGGCAGAGCCAACTTTCGCATCCCTACAACTCGAACAGATCGGGAAGGTCACAGTTTTGGGGCGTGATAATAGCAGCGGGAATCGGGGCGTGACGTTGGCAGTCATTATGGAAGAGGTTTTTTTTTTCTTTTCCTTGTTATTCTTATGTTTCTCTGATTGAACTCAATTGATCGCCCACATAGTGTGCATTATATTTGACGTTGTCGGATCTTGCAGGTGACCCTATTGGTGGCCCGCTTGTTGACTTGATCTTTTAGATGCTACAGCGTGCACTCTTTCTGGGCTGGGACACCTTGATCGCAGGTGCATGCATTCTGCATACAAATTGGGAGACGCGATTTTTTTAATAGTCAATTGCAACAAAGGAAGTGGTGGGTGAGAAAATTTTGCGAGAATGCGGCACCAAAGCCTCACTCACACTCTGCAACTTGACAAGTGTTTAGGTGGGCTGACCAGTAAAAAGGAGGCAAGCCGGTTGGAATCCGGTTGGGATCCGGATGGGATCCTGCTGGGATCCCGCGGGGAAGAGCGCTTGCGAAGCTGAACACAACGGTCCAACTAGGCTCATTCTGGGTTGTATTGTACAATGATGTGTCAATCCCTGAACAACAACAGGCCGTTGTGATCGCTATAACCTTGTATGTAATATTCGGCGGGGACCCTTGTCGGCGATTTGAGGAAATTGCCGCGGAGGCCAATCAGACTGCAGATGCCCCGAATGCCTCGGAACTGCACGTCACAATTAGGCAACTGCCAACATTTAGGATTGACCAACTTTATGTGAAACTGCTCTTCCTCCAGAGTCTCGAACAAATTGGTACCTAAATTCCGGATAGCAAGGGTGCGCAGGCCCTAATGGAGCTGCAGCATGCAGCTTCTGCAGCTCCTGCAGATATTACGTTTTTTGAGCCTGCACCACAGACAATCCACTTCTGCTGTTCCGTCACATTCGCCTTGTACCATCCGCACGTCATGCACGGGTCAGTAGAGGCTGCATGACTCCGGAGAGTCGCGGTCGCGAAAGTGGGTAGACAGGGTCGGACAGATGCGACCACAAAGGGAGGTGGTGTACAAGGGCGGCTTTTGCAAGCAAACGCTGTGGCACACTCGCTCGCTCGCAAAGTTGAAGCTGCCTCACGATGTTGCCAGAGCCGATGGACTCTGCGGTCGCCTGTCTGTGCGCACAGCTTGTGTTGTCTTCTTCCCCTCCTTCGCTCAACGCTACTTTTTATCTTTTTTCTTTTGATTGTTTTTTTTTTTTGGTGTTTTTGCGTCCCCAAGCACCCCTGTCTGGATTTCCCAATTGGGAAGCATACATGTTGGAAATGAAAAGTTGCAGTCCCCGGCTGTTCCACGGAGCTGGCAGGCCACTTTGGCTGTTTGCAGAACGACTCGCCATCTTCGAGCTGTCTGCCGTAAATTACGTTAGCTCGTGCTGCGTTGCGTGGATCCTCTGCCAACTAGTGCGGGTTCTCATTACGTTTAAACGAATTATTTTTTAAGACGTATACTTAGGCGAGTAAATGAAAAAGCTTGTTTGGCGCAGTTTGTCCTTGTCGTTGGAGATGAGAGAAAAAAAAAACACAAAATTCTAAAGTCACAGCACAGCGGGCCTTTAAAGAGAGAGAAAAACACACATGGCTTACATAGATCGTAGAAGGCTTGGAAAAGCTCAGCGGGCTCATCGAGCGGCAGATTTCGGCGGCTCGAGCGGATTGTCAGGCTCTTCCTCTTCCTCGGGCTCATCCTCGTCCTCATCCTCGTCGCCGTCGTCGAGGTGATGACCAATGCGCGGAATAGCCGAAGTGCTTCCCATCTGATCGTGCTTGCGCAGATGTATTTTGTGGTGTCTGATCATGTTGGATCTGACAGAAAACAGTTTGCCACAGTAATCCCATGCACATTTGAACGGTTTTTCGCCCGTGTGCGTGTACATGTGGATTTTTAGCCCCGAGGGTCTGTTGAACACCTTATTGCAAATCGTGCAGCATCTGTTGCGCTTGATGATTTTGGAGGTCCCACGTTTTGCCGCGAGCGAGATGCTCTGGGGCACCGTATGTCTTCGGCGTTCTATGGCTGACGAGTCGCCATACGCAAACGGAGACAATTGGAAAGTGGGAGTTTCCAGCCCCACAGGGCCGAGCGAGGAGAACGAATGCAATTTGGGGATTTCTCGTGACTCTGCACCGTTGCTTTCCTGAGCGTATGACGTCAGGGCTGGCACAGATGCCGAATGGAACTGGGACGGATGGTACTGGTAGAACGAGTCTCCCGTGGACAGGTGGGAGATTCCCTTTTCGAAAGGCGTAGCGGTGTATGAAGAGGTGGAGCTGGATTTCGGGAACGATTGGAGTGGCGTAGAGAGCGCGGAGGAGCCCAGGTTGTGGAAGCCAGAAGACTCGTTGGACATGAACACGTAGTTCCCGCCAGTGGAGGTGTAGGGTAGCGAGGGCTGGGACTGCGGAGGTTGCTGCTGTTGTTGTTGCTGTTGTTGCTGCTGTTGCTGCTGTTGCTGTTGTTGGGGTTGCTGTTGCTGTTGGGGCTGTTGGGGCTGCTGTATATCGTTCTGGAGCGGATCTACGCTCATACTGTTGTGTCTATTAGGGCCTGGCAAAGCTGTCCGGAGCTGGTTGATGGTGGAGTGCACAGCAGCAGATGAAGAAAGGGGCTGCTGCATTGCAGTTCCTGCACCTTGGAGCTGTTGCAGCGAGTAGTAGTTGGAAAACTGCATGTTGGAAGAAGTGTAATCTTGTGGATGCGTCAGCTGCGAGGGAACAGGAAGCGGTTGGTGAGGTGCCTGCTGGTGTGGGAGTTGTTGCTGTTGGATGTGTGAAGGCTGTTGCTGCTGCTGTGGCACGTACTGATTGTATACCAGCAGGTCATTGAAGTCTGCGTAGGGTAAAGAGACGGAGGGATCCATTGAGGGTGGATCGAGGGTGGAGGAAGTGATGAATGGCGTTTCGAAATATTATTTGACTTTTTTTTTGCCTTGTTTTGTCCCTTGACACTAAGTGGATACCCGGGAGAGAACAGATTTGTGGTGGTGGATTTCTCTTCTGCTACAGCTGTAGTTGGGGGGATAGCATGTGCCAACTATTGCTGGAAGAGAAGCAAGTGTAATCTTTGAAAGATGGTGATTATCTGCGCAACACAACAGGTGCTGACCGTTAGCGTCAAGTACAAGAAGTCAGTCAAAAATGGCCTGCCCCTGGGACCTGAACAATTTATATACTCACCAACTATAAGGCTTCGCGGTCAGGCTGATTGTGCGCACAGAGTTAGTTCTAAACTAAGGAAACCAGACAATAGGAATTGTCTATCAGTGGAGGTCGAGTATTGTATGCGTCCTATTGTTGCGGCGTGCAGCTTGGCGCTTTCAACGGACATTGAGACAAAGATTATCAGCTAGCTGGCAGCACTTTTGGTCGGGTGCGAGTACCGATTGCCGCCCGACCTCTGCTCGCGGAGCAATAAGAAAGGGAGAATCGCATAGCTGCGATACTAGGATTTTTTCAGGGGCAGACAAGATAAACTTTTCGTGGTTCTATTGTTTGGGCGTTGCTGTTTTTGGAACACGCATGCACGCACGCCTGTTCTCGATTGCCCGATCCGGCAGTCCTGTTCCTGGTTGCACGAGTCCGGATTACAAGGGTCTGTGGCGCACTTGTGCATTGCTTTTAGGTTTTTTTTCTTTGTTGTTTTTGGTTGTTTATTTTTTTTTGTTTTTTTTAAAGACGGAAACCAAATGCGCTGGCTGCATAATGCACGTCGCCGCGACTTGGTCAGTTTTATCAGACACTTTGTTTGTCGCCGGCTTCGCCGCCTTTCATGTGACGGAATCCTTGTCATGCCGTGATAAGATAATTCTGTGCCGAGCATGATTCTTGGCTTCCGTCCGGGGTTTCCAAGGTCGCCACCGCCCGAATCGGATGCAGCGCAAACGGCGATTGCAATTGTGTATCCTGTGACGAGTGACGAGTGACGAGCGATGAGCGCAGCGAGTCAGGAGTTTGACTGGACTCAAGCGATCTGTGAATCAGGCCTCACCGTTGTGCAGCGTAACAAGAGAATGGCGAGGAATCACTAGCGTACGGTGAGGAGACGGCATTGCTTTGAAAGACTCGCTGCGCTCTCGTCAGGGCATTTGCCCACGTGGGCACAGCGAGCGCGTCCACTCCGTGACGGTGACCCTCGTGCATCCAACGCGAGCGGTGCTTACACCAGACCCTGATCGTCGCAGATCAGTCATGTCGACGGGTCGCGACGGGTCGCGACGCTCTGCGACGCTTTGCGTCGCTCCGTCTATCGACCGTCGTGCACGACCCAACTGGCAAATTTTTCAGATAAAATTTTTTTTTTTTTTTTTTTTTTTTTTTTTTTTTTTTAATATTTTTTTTTAATAAAATTTTCCTCAAATCAATTCTCCCTCTCTACTCCTCTTTAAACTCCTCTTTGCTCCAGGTATTTACAACCCACCACAGCACCAGAGGATCCCCCACACGCAAACAAGACCTCGCAATGCAGCTCACGTGGAAAGACATTCCAACGGTTCCAAATGCGAACGATATGCTGGATATCGTTCTGAACAGAACTCAGAGAAAGACACCAACGGTGATCAGACCTGGGTTCAAGATCCAGCGTATCCGTGCGTTCTACATGAGAAAAGTGAAGTTCACAGCCGAAGGTTTTGCCGAGAAGTTCCAGGATGTTGTGGATGGATTCCCAAACATCAACGATGTTCACCCATTCCACAGAGATTTGATGGATACTTTGTATGAGAAGAACCACTACAAAATTTCGTTGGCGGCGGTTTCACGTGCCAAGACTCTGATTGAGCAGGTGTCGCGTGACTACGTGCGGTTGCTCAAGTTTGGACAATCGCTGTTCCAGTGCAAGCAGCTGAAGCGTGCCGCTCTGGGTAGAATGGCGACGATTGTCAAGAAACTCAAGGATCCATTTGCGTATCTTGAGCAAGTCAGACAGCACTTGGGACGTCTTCCGTCGATCGACCCAAACACCCGTACTCTGTTGATCTGCGGTTATCCCAACGTTGGTAAGTCGTCGTTTTTGCGGTGCATCACCAAAGCCGACGTGGAAGTTCAGCCGTATGCTTTCACCACCAAGTCGCTGTACGTCGGTCATTTTGACTACAAATACCTCCGTTTCCAGGCGATCGACACGCCGGGAATCCTGGACAGACCGACCGAGGAGATGAACAACATCGAGATGCAGTCGATCTATGCGATTGCCCATCTGCGGTCGTGTGTGCTGTACTTTATGGATCTTTCCGAGCAGTGTGGATTCTCTGTTGAGGCGCAAGTGAAGCTTTTCCACTCGATCAAGCCACTTTTCGCCAACAAGTCCGTGCTGGTGGTGATCAACAAGACCGATATCATCCGTCCAGAGCATCTGGACCCGGAAAGACAGCAGCTGTTGCAGACGGTGAAGGAAGTTCCGGGCGTGGAGATCATGGAGACCTCGTGCTACCAGGAAGACAACGTGATGACGGTGAGAAACAAGGCGTGCGAAAAGCTGCTGACGGCGCGTATCGAGCAGAAGCTGAAGGGAACTGCGCGTGTGAACAACGTGCTCAACAAGATCCACGTGGCTACTCCACAAGCGAGAGACTCGTTGGACCGTACTCCATACATTCCTGAGGCGGTCAAGCTGCTGCCTAAGTACGATCCGAATAGTCCAAACAGACGCAAGCTGGCCAGAGACATCGAGGCCGAGAACGGTGGTGCTGGTGTTTTCAACATCAACCTAAAGGACAAGTACATCCTGGAGGACGAGGAGTGGAAGAACGACGTGATGCCGGAGATCATGGATGGTGCGAACGTCTACGACTTTTTGGACCCTGAAATCGCCAGCAAGTTGCAGGCACTCGAGGAGGAGGAGGAGCGTCTCGAACAGGAGGGATTCTACGATTCTGACGAGGACGAGGAGCTGGAGAACGCGGACGAGATCAGCGACATCCGTGAGAAAGCTCAATGGATCAGAGACAAGCAGAAACAGATGATCAACGCTGCTCGTTCCAGAAAAGCCCTCAACAACCGTTCCATCATGCCGAGATCGAAGGTCACCAAGTCCTATGAGGAGTTGGAGGACCACATGTACCACGTGGGTCACGACGTGTCCAAGCTGCGTGAAAAGAGAATCAAATCCACCAAGTTGCACCGTGCAACCGGTTCCGACATTCTGCGTGCGGCGGTGGCTGGTGACGTGGCTGATGCAGACTCCGATAAGGTGGCTAAGCCACTTGGACAGACCGACAGATTGAACGACGGTCTCACGGACGGAGCCCTGCGGTCGAAGGCTGAGAGAATGGCCAAGGCCGAGAGAAGAGAGAGAAACAGAAACGCGCGTGCAGGAGAGGCCGACAGACGTGAGGTGGCTATGATGCCTAAACATTTGTTCTCTGGAAAGAGAGGTATGGGAAAGACAGACCGTCGTTGATGTCGCGGGTCTTTCTGGGATTCAGATAGTTATTAATTTGTTGTCGATACGCCAGCGGGTGACCAAATGACGAGCGGGTGACGGGCGAGTGACGAGCGAAGCGAGTCATTCGGCAAGTCATTCAGCAAGTCATTCAGCAAGTCATTTAGCAGGTCATTCAGTAATTCATCCAGTAACACTCATCCAGTAAGCCGTTCTGAATGGTGCAACCGTGCACTTGCCTGCTCAACTCTCCAATTGCAGTGGCGCCCTGCCGTGCCCTGTAAATCGTAGGTGCAACCACCCGATTACAAAACCTGAGCGTACTTACGTAATACATTACGTAAACAGTTTCAGATAGACTGTCCCTTCCCTTTTTCTCCTCTCCCAGCCAACTCAAAGCCACCCCACTCTACACGGCTCCAACACCCGCCCCATTTGAAATGTTGGTGACCTTGTTCAAATCCTTCATACTGCTACTATATCGTTAGTGACCATTTTAAATCCTTTATACTGCTACTTTATCGTTCGAATAACTCTTTAAAAAACCTTCAGGTGACGAGAAGCGATGAGTCGATCACGACTCGCTGGAAGACGACCAACAACTCGCCAAACGACTCGCTTCGCTCGTCACTCGCTCGTCACTCGCTCGTCGTTCGCTCGTTGCTACTCCATCAAAAACTGTGTATCGTCCTCCACCCCAAGTGCCCGCTTGGCGAATCCTGGTTTTGCAATGCCATACGATGGCTTCGAATTGCGTCGCTGCCGTTCTTGCGGAGTCAACAGGTCCATAAGCGACCCAGGAACAAAATCCACATCGTCGCTGTGCTCCTCCTCCTCCTCGTCAGAGTCGGCAATCGCGTTGTCGCTGCGAACTCCCGCGCCTGCAGACAACAGCGGTTGCATTGTGAGCAGCTGCCTTGGATTGAGTTGCTGACGTGATGCAGACATCGTTCTCAAAAACCGCGATTGCTCAAAATGCGACGACGACGGAGAATTCGTAGACGTTGTGGTCGACGACCAGATCGACTGCGTTGTGTTGAACGGCGACGTTGCGACGTTGCTTGGCGCGGTCGACGAGATGTACAACCGCTGGCCTGGTGAGTACGCCAGAGCGTCAAACCCTAATTGGGGCTGTTGGGGCTGTTGAGATTGGGGCTGTTGAGACTGGGGCTGCGACACTGAAATGTTGATCGGCTCGCTCGAAACATAACTGTTTGCACTCGCTGGAGAAGAAAACGACATCGACGCAGTGCGGCTTCTGTGCTGCTGCTGCTTCTCCTTCTGCTGAGATTGCTGCTGCTGATAAACCATCTGTAACGACTTCGGATTCACTCTACGGCCGTCTGGCAAAATGTGCGCAAGCGCACACTTCACACCAAACTTGCAATTACCCTTTTGGAAGTACTTGCAAGGTTGCGACTCGTTCGTCATGTCTGTGGCATGTGAAAAGGGACAAGAAGTGCCTGCCTGGCACGCTCCTTGCCGGAAAAACTTGCACGGAACATGCGAAAGGTCTTGTTTCTTGTTAGTAGAGCGCTCAACACCTCTGTTTCTGCAATACTCACTCTTTGTTGGAGGACTTTTGCTGCTGGAGTCGGCCATAGAGGTGGCTTTCTGCTGGGTTTTCAGCCCGGATATCGCAAACCGAGAGCCTGGAGAGCCTGCACCGGCCGAACCGGCCGCCCCGGACCCGGGCTGGCCCAGCCGCGTCGTGTAGTTCTCCATCACGGTCTCCGATTTGTAGGACGTGTTCATTTTTTTTCACTTTTGACAGGGTGGTCCGTGCCTTTTGCAGCGTTGCTCCGTTTCACCTGTTTGTTGGTTGCGGGACACCGGCACTGTTTTGGGGCCGTCCG
>PPHT02000005.1:180250-220175 GCA_003705115.2 Ogataea henricii
TTTTTTTTTTTTTTTTTTTTTTTTTTTTTTTTTTGCTGATAAGAAATTGAAATGTGCGTGCGCGGCACAATTCTTCTAATCACGATTTATTTTGACAGCTGCGACAAACGTTTCTGTTGTGGCAAAAGCTTTTCCCAATTATATGTATATACTATCACTCGTTGTAATGGTAAACCAGGTAATTTGGCAAACCAAACACCTGGTAGCCAAGCCGCTTGGCCATCTTGGCAAACCCTTCGGTCTCGATCAGATGGTAGAACGGGAAGTTCGGGAACATGGCCCCATCTCTATGAACATCGGCTTTCACCATCAAACAGGTGCCTCCAACACCGTCGAGCTGCATTTCGGTGCCTGGGTCACCGTTCGGGTCGTAGAAATGGCCCATCAGCGGCCGGTACGTTGCGATCTCCGCGTACGCCTCGACAATGATCTCATCGTCAGACATCGTAGAAGCGATTCTCAAGCCTTCCTCAGACTCGATCCAGTTGTTGAAGTCGTACGGCCGGATCGAGTCCTCCTTCTTCTCCTCGTCGTAGTATCTCTGGTAGCAGTTGGCTGCGATCACCGGCTTGTCATGCGAAACAAGGTCCTGGATCAGCGTGTTGCGCGTCTCGACAATGTCAGAGTCGAGCCACAAGATCCACGACGTGTAAGGGCCAATGGTGGTGAACAGGAGCGAGTTCCGGGCCGTCGCCATTTGCGCACGCCGCTCTTTCTGGACCTTGTAAGCGTGTCTATCCTTCTCTGACTGCGACAAAGGCGACTCGTTGTCCTGTCTGAGGATCGTCACTTTGGCAAACTTCGGCTCCTTAGTGTTCTTTGGGTTCTGCACCGTTTTCACCGCGTGTTCCAGCTTCTTCAGCGCCTGGTCACCCTCCGCAGTGCGTGGCACAATGAAGCCCAGCTCGATTAAATCTCTTGGATACGACAGTTTGAGCAGATTTTCCCAGTACCCGTCAAGAAACTTCGCCATTGGCGTCAAAATCAGCACTCTCTCCTTGTTGTACGCTGCCATCGGCGTCGATGCGAGGTTATTGAGGTCGTAATGAGAGATGTGATCTGCTGGCAAATTGCGTGGAATCACGTCATCTCTGCTGTTGCGCTTGTATGTGTAGGGACTGTTGGGTTTTTTGTTTGCCGAAGATCTGCCGAAAACCAGGTACAACAGTACAACGAGTCCGAGCAAAGGGGCCAGCACCTTTGCTGGTTTTCTTCGTAGTTGGTGGGCAAGTGGATGTTTTGAGACGCCTTTCAACATGAGTTTAGGCACCGTGGGGGCGGGGGGAAAGGAGGATTAGCAAGCCGCAGTAGAGGCGCGCGTGGGGTTGTTCGAATTGACAAGAAACAACACAGAACAGCGACAACCGGTTCACGTGTAGAGCGGTTTGTTAATGTCTGTTCGGTACTCACTTTCGTGATTATTTGTTAGGTGTTGGTTTTTTTTTATATTTTTTTTTTCTTGTCGTTCAAATTGGTTCTTTTGAGCTGCACACGACACAAAGTCCAAGATCACATTTTCAGGCGGTGCGTCGACAGAAAGCCTCACAAACAGCTTACCCGGACGTGGGTTTTTTTTTTTTACCTCTTTCCATTATCCCCACACGAACTCCTCTTTCTGCCGCGTAGTCCGCCCACTGTGCTCTCGTCGGTGCGGGTCAGAAGTCACTCCAACAGGCGACTAGGCTACGGGCAAGATTGCGGTCTGTATGGGTGTTGTCTTCGGCGCAGTGGAGGGAGGGGGTGGCGGCGCGGTCTTTAAACACAGATATCGCCGCCCGCTGTAGCCGTCCAACACCTGTTTCATCCAAGTCTGTCTGACTGACTGAGTGACTGACCAAAGTTTCGCTTGAATGGAAGCGGCGTAAACCGTTTGGAGGAGGGGGTGTCCACAACTGTCGTGGGACGTGCGGGGTAGCGCGGAGTACAGCGGGAGAATTTGGTGGATCCCCCACCCTGGTGGGAACCTTCGCGCCCCCGCGGACCCAGAAAACCCCGCCGTGGGATTTTCCCCCTTGTCGGGGTCCGCCCCCGCTTCTGCGTCCTCAGAGGGGGTGCGACAGCAAAAAAATATGGAGTTTTGGGGAAATTTCAGGACTCCGAACACATTAGTGGATTCAAGTGGGGATTGCAACCAATGACCAGACATTGTGCAAGGTTTGGCGACTCTTTGTTCCAAATGTATAAATAGGGGCGACTTTGTCCCCCTCAAAAGTATGTAAAAGTACTTGAATTCTAAAAAATAAAACACACACACCCCCTGGCTTTAGGAAATCTCTCCACAATGTCTGGATCGGACTCTTTTAACCACGACATCGAAAAACAAAACACCTTGGACCACGACTCGGACCCTCAAGTGTTGCACTCAGAGATCCCTCCTCGTGCCAGAAATGAGTCCACCATCTCTCAGTTTCGCCATGACGACAAACACATTTATATTAACGACCAATGTATCGACAAAGACGACTTCATCTATGCTTTTGGTGGCTCGCTCAATGTCGGATCACGTAAGCAGACCCCCAATATGCGGAAACTCGGCGACCCTGTTCCGGCCGGTCTTGCCGCTTTCAGTTGCACAGTCATCTCGCTTGGACTTATCCAAATGCACGCCCGGCACGTGCATGCCGCCAGTACTCTGATTGGGGCTTTGCTCACCACAAGTGGGCTGGTGGAGCTTATTGTGGGGATTCTGTGTTTTGTGGTGGGAAACACTTGGGCCACATGTACCTTTTTAATGTTTGGAGGGTTTTGGAGCTCGTATGGATTTGTTTTGATTGATGTGAACGGTGCGT
Organism: Ogataea henricii; assembly: GCA_003705115.2. Classification (NCBI taxonomy): domain Eukaryota; kingdom Fungi; phylum Ascomycota; class Pichiomycetes; order Pichiales; family Pichiaceae; genus Ogataea; species Ogataea henricii. The sequence continues at coordinate 183,040 of PPHT02000005.1, forward strand.
CGTCGGCGTACGCGTCTGACGACGCGTACGCCCAGTCGATTGCGCTCTACTTTTTGCCGTGGGTGATCTTCTCGTTTGGCTTGTTTGCGTGCACGTGGAAATCGACGTGGGCCTTGTCGCTGCTGATGTTTTTGATCTGGTTTTTCATCCTGCTGTTCACCATTGCGCAATTCGCCGGCTCCATCAAACTCTACAAAGCTGGAGGGTTCTTCTGTATGCTCAGTGGTATCGTCGGACTCTACAATATGTACGCAGGATTGGTAGACCCTACCAACTCGTACTTTGTTCCAAAACCATTCTACCTGCCGAACGCGGTCAGGCCAGGGTCAGAGCCACCAAAGACGGATTAGCGGCCTTTGCACCACTGTTTAATGTTTATCCCTCTATATGAATGTGAAAAAAGGTTTATGTCACGTGCGGAAGGTCACATGTAGCGTTTTTTTTGTTTTTTTTGTTTTTTTTTGTTTTTCCGAGCTTCGGTAACGCGTCGGTATGAAGAAGCGATTTTTTTGGCTACAATTTCGGATCCTCTAAAAGCTTTCTACAATGCCACTCCACGTCATACCTCACCGTCGACCATCATTCCGTATACAGACGTCAAGCCACCGCCACCATGCTGCCAAACTGGGGATTCAGAAACACCGTTCACGCGTACCATGCGCCGGAAACCGTTAAGATGCCGGTGAAAACCGAATCCGGCGAGCGTGAATCCGACACTGCCGTAATTCCATTTTCTGAGCTCGTCAAGCAAACCACTCCGCAGGTGGCTCAAGGTGCCCGGTTTTGGCTGCACCCGCTGCTGTTCAACGGTGTTCTGCAGGCGTTGTACGTGGGCAATGCGAACTTCTCGAAAGTCCACCAGGTTCACTATGCGAGACAAATCATCGAGATTGACGAGGCTCTTTCCAAAGAGTATGCACACCTTCCTCCCGGCCAATTCACGGCAGATTACGTTGTGGAGCCGCTGGAGAAGACACGTGCCGAGTTCGAGGCACGCTACAACGAGACGTTGCCCGAAGGGTATCCCAGGCTGTTCCCGCGCACGAGATACTACACGGACTCTGAGCTGGCAAACGTCTACTCAACCTGGGCTGCCAACGACAAGCCGATTGTTGTGATTCAGCACGGGCTCGCGGGCGGGTCGCAGGAGCCGGCGATCCGTGCCGTTGCCGACAAGCTGTTTGCCGACGGGGCCAACATTGTTGTGCTGAACAGCAGAGGCTGCTGCCGTTCGAAACTGACGACTCCGTGGCTTTTCACCGGACTCAGCACCGACGAATTGAGATTTTTCGTCAAACTTCTGCATGAAAAATTTCCTACAAAACAGATCCATCTGGCTGGATTTTCTTTTGGAGGAACGGTCATTTCCAACTATCTGGCAGAGGAGAAGGAGAATTCGGTCGTGACCAGCGCAATCACAGTCAGCTCGCCGTGGGATCTGTATGACTCTGCTTTCGAGTGTGTCCGGAGCTGGTCGGGCAGAAAGTTTTTCGCTCCTGCGATCTGCTTTTTCATGATGAATCTGATCAAAAACAACAGAAAAGTCCTTGCACAGGATCCGGACTTTTTCAACGATGAGGAGTTTGACGAGCTACGCAAAAAGGTCAAACACTCCATGGAGTACGACGACAGGTACACGGCCAAGATGGCCGGGTTCCCATCGAACTTCGCCTACTACGTTGCTGCATCGCCGATGGTGCGGGTGATGAACATCAAGACCCCGATGCTCATTCTCAATTCGCTGGACGATCCGCTCATCTCGCACCACTATCCCTACACGGAGGCCCAGAAGAACCCGTACCTGTACATGGCCACATGCGATATGGGCAGCCACTACGATTTTATTGACCCTCGCGGAGAGTTTTGGTTTGCTGACGTCATCCGCGATTTTGTCGCTGGCTTCCACAGCACTGTGGACCACTCCAAGTCCGTGGACGATGGCGGTTACGAGGTGAAGCAGACGGGTTTCAGAGACAAGCTGGTGCTGTACTGAGCCGGCGGGGTCTTTTGGGGGCCGTGTCGTTGCAGTTGGTCAATAGACGTAGACAGTTTCACACACAACTTTGGGGGTTCCCTTCTTTATCGCCTTACACCCTTGCACCAGTAATTAAGTCCGAGATTTGCCCTTTTTTTATTTTTTCAATTTATTTTTCTATAAATCACATGGAAGTCTCCATTTTATTTATTTCCCCTCTCTTTTCCCACTTGGTGCCACATCCCACAATGACAGAGGTTGCGATCCCGCCAAAGGCAGCAACCAAGAAGCCGGCCGTGCCGCCGAAGACCGACGGCGCCCCTCCAGCGGCCGGCCAGGCCAACAAGGCGAAGAAAAAACCTTCCTCAGGTAGTACAAAAAAACCCACCAAGAAACCAGCAAAGGGGACACCGTCACCAGCAAAGAAGGAGCCGAAACCAAAACCGACTTCGAAAAAGAGTTCTCCTGCCCCTTCAGCCGCCAAAACTGCCGCCCCAAAACCGCCATCCAGGGCCAACAATCACAAGCCTCCAAAGAAAACGTCTCAAAAACCTTCCAAGAACCCACCGCAAAAAGCCTCAGCCCCCCCAAAACCAAAGAAACCATCGCCTCCTCCACCTGCTGAAACCGCCGTCGACTCGGAAATCGTCACTTCCAAGTCCGTTCGGCTAAACGCGCTCATCAACGCTTCTGCAAACGAGCAGAAGCTGAAGTACGACACCATCAACCAGTACTTCCAACACCTCAGCTACGGCATGTTTCTCGACCAACTGTTTGACGCCGACATCTATACAGACGTGAACATAACTTGGTCAAGGGAGAATCCGTACGGAGAGCTTGTGGCTGAGTTCGACTTCAAAAAAGCCATGTCAGCACTCGTGGCTGATAACATGAAACATCTACGGAGCTCTCCTTTCACAAGAGGTCAGACGGTTTATCTTCTGAGAAAATGCGACGCAGACTTGCAACAGCCGCCGGAAATTTGGAGCTGTTATGTCAATTACTCGAAAACTACAAGAGGCCGTGGACCGCAGAAGCTGCAGACTGTTCTCAACGTTTACCCATGGAACGAGACTCCGCTGCCGTCAGGATCACGTCCTAATGGATTCGCCATTTTGCCGTGCGATGCAAACGTGTCGCGGGTCATGCAGGCCATGCCGAACGTGGAGACAAACCAGTTTGGCAGTCTTTTGTTGGGGCAACAACCAATCAAACAGATATTCTTCAAAAACCGCATCGCCAAGTATACCAACGTGTTGAACGACTCTCAAAAAGAAGCGCTGCAATCGGCTTTGAATAACAGGGTCACCGTCTTGAAAGGTCCACCCGGGTCCGGAAAAACATCCACCATTCACGAGATGATTCTCCAATTGCAAAGTATGAGCTACTTCCCGATTCTGGTGGTTGCCGCATCAAACATCGCAGTTGACAACATTGCCGAAAAGATGATGAAGGACCACAAAGACGAGATCTTGCGTGTGGTTTCGGTGATGAAACAGCCCGATTACGGCGAGGATCATCCGCTTGGCTCCATCTGTCTTCACAACAAGGTGTACAAGATGTTATCAAGCACGCAACGTGAAACGTGCGATATGCTCAGAACCGGTCGTCAGTCGCAAGTGTCTTCGCGGCAGTTTACCAAGTACCTGGACGCAAGTTCGTTATACGGCAGTCAGCTGATCAACCAGGCAAAAGTGATTTTCTCCACAACAGTGGCAATTGGCGGGCCATATTTGAAGGATGCCAAGAATCTTCCAGTTGTGATCATGGACGAGGCAACACAGTCCTCGGAACCGGCGTCGTTGATCCCACTTGCAGCCAAGAATATCAAAAAGATCATTTTTGTTGGAGACGAGGCCCAGTTGAGTGCTTTCACACGTGTCAAATCCTTAGAAATGTCTTTGTTTGAACGCATTCTGTCCAACGGAACATACGAGAAACCTCTCATGTTTGACACTCAGTACCGGATGCACCCACACATCAGTGAATTCCCTCGTAAGTACTTCTACGACGGGAAGTTGAACGATGGTGTTGTGGCTGAAGACAGAACGGTTCCTGGCATCAAGTATCCGGTCTATTTCTGGGACCACAGCGACAAGGACGTCAAAGAGACGCGCGTTCGTCGTGGAGCAGGCGAGGAGGCTGGATACACGATTGTGAACAGGAAGGAGGTTGATCTCCTGACTCGCGTTGTGGAGAATCTGATTGTTGACAAGCAAATCAGTCCAAGCCGGATTGGTGTGATTACCGGTTACGCGGGCCAGAGAGACCTTATTTCCGACTCGTTCCAGAAGAACCTTCTGATCAATCCTGCTCAGGAAGGAATCGTCACGACGGTCGATAAAGAGGACTTGGAAGACCAGTCCAAAGCAGTGACGATCCAACAGGTGAACGGCATCTTGATAGCCACCGTGGATGCTTTCCAAGGACGGGAGAACGACGTGATTGTCATGTCGTGCGTCCGGTCTAACAACACCAACACCATTGGATTTATGAAAGACAAGCGCAGAATGAATGTGGCATTCACAAGAGCCAGAGTGAGTCTTGTGTTTGTTGGAAACGCCTCCTGTCTCAAGCAGGGCAGTCACTTATGGAATGAGTACATCGAAAGCCTCGAGGCCAGAGATTACGTGCACCGCGGCGAACTTACATATTGATTAGCAAAGAAGACAAACCTTTCATAGACATTAAATACACATCACGTCCAAACAAAAAGTGGCGTCATCTCAACTATAATAATTGTACATACGCAAATCGACAAGAGACAACCGTCGATTCGCTCTTTCACTATCCCAACAATTCCAGCGATAAATAAAACATAAAACAGGTCCGTACCTCAAAGATGTATATTCAGCAGGTCATAATTGCTAAACTGCTTGTTGCACGAAGGACACTTGCGCATTCTGGAGTTCAACCGATCACTGATACAGTCCAAGCAGAAACAGTGTCCGCACACCTTCAATGTCACGTTCTTGAAGTTCTTGTTACACAGCTGGCACTTGGTCATTGCCAAAAGCGCCTGTGTAATCTCATCATCCTCAGAGCTTGCAGACGGATTGTTCGTTCTGTACTTGTTGAGCAGCGACTCCAATGAGGTCACTTTCGACAAACAGGACTTGTGATCCACCTCAAGGCTGGAGATCTGGCTCTGTTGCTGGTTGATGGTCTCCTGTTTCTTCGCCAACTTGGCCAGCGACTCACTGTGGCTCTGTTGCAACGCTTTCAACTTCAACTCCAGTTCCTTGTTCTTGTTCAGCTGGAAGTTCAAGTCAATCTTGTACACAGTCTCCAAGTTTTTGAGCTTGTCAAAAAGCGTTTGCTCGATTTCCAGCTTCTTCATCAAGTTCTTCTCGTTCGTCTTGAGAATTTCGATCAAATCAGCTTGCTTCGACAGATTCGAGTTCAGCACTTTGTTTTGTGACGCAAGTGAGTCTTTGGATCTCATCGCCTGGAAATACTTTTGATCAGCCTTGTTTTTCTCAATCGTGAGCTTGTTGATGTAGGAGTCCGACTCAACGTACTTCTGCAACTTGTCCTTGGCCAATTGTCGCGTCGCCTTGAACGCCTCCTCCAGCTGCTTCAGTTCCACAGAGAGTATATTGTTGTGCTTCTTCAACGTTTCCACGTCGTCGCTGTTGTTCTCTGGATCCTGGCCGCTGGCGTCTCTGGCGCCTGCCTCCAGCTCTTGTATTCTTTTCTCCAACACATCGTTCAACTTTTGGAATTCGTCCACCAGCTCGCTGCGACCTTTCTCGGCCTTGAGAATCGATATCTTGGCCTGCAATTCGTCTCTGTCCGACCTGATTCTCGTCAGATCGTTTTCCAACTTCGCCACATACGCGTTGTTCGCCTTGAGCTCGTTCTTCAGGTTTTGCTCGAGGGTGGATTGGTTCTGGGTCAAATTCGACTCCATTGCCTGGAACTGTGTTTCTATCTTGGAGTTTTCAAACTTGAGTTTGCTGAGCTCGGAACTGAGCTCCGCGTTCTTGGCAATCAACACTTGGTGCGGAGAACATTTCGCCAGATCCTGCTCAGAAGGGTTCGAAATCCTGTTGGACAATTCCAGAACCTGTTTTTCCAACTCGTGGAAACTCTTGGTCTTGAGATCTAGTTGTTCTGAAAGAGCACTGTTCTTCGCTTGCAAGCTCGTTAGCTCGATCCTCAAATTCTCTAGCTCCACCTCGCTGGCCTCGTTGCTGTGCTGTGTCTGTGTACCTTCGGTGCCGTTTTCCAGCTTTGGCTTCACTTCGGGCGATTCCTCTTTTGAAGCCTGTTCGTCTGTCCTTTTGTTTTCGCTGATTCTTTGCAGCGTTTTCGACTGCGACCGGTCCTGCTGTGTTATGAATGCGTCCAACTCCTGATTGAGTTCCTCGATCTTGTCTTTCAGCAATTTGTTCTCGTCTTCTAGCTGTGTCTTGAAAACGTTCAAGTTTGTGAGCGATTCTTGCAACGTCACCAGCTTCTCGTCTCGGTTGACAACAGGCTGGGACAACAACGGCTGCAAGAGGTTTATCAGGGCGTTCCTTTTCTCCTGCAGACCCTCCACAAGCTCTTTATCGTCCTCCGGAACATTGTCTTCGCTGCCAATGTCAATGAGTAGAGCGTCGTTGATGTCGGTCTTGTTGCCTAACCGATCAAAATTCTTGAAATGGCCAATCAGCTCAAACCACCAGTTATTTAGTACCGAGTAGTAGCGGAAAACACGCGAATACTTATCTGACAACTCTCCAACGTCTTTTTGTAAACGTCTGTTTTTGTTTCTCACCAAATTCAGGAGCCTGTAGACAGCCTCTTTTTGGTAGTACACAACGTCCTCCTGGGTAAGCTGGCCATGCTCGCTCAGCTCGTCCAGTGGCGCGTCAGACCGCTTGATTTTCTTGAGCTTAGGCGACGTTCCGGTCTCCAAAGAAGAACTTCTCTTGACCGCAGACATCGTTTAAGAGGTCGCCGCAACAACAGAACAAATCTGACCGTATTCTAATCCTCTTCCGGAACTCTGTTATGTCTTGCAAATATCACCACACACCACACACGTCACCGGAGCTGTTGCGAGCTTGATTCGTGTTTTAATTTGGACAATCCAGTTCTAGAGTCTCGCCTCCATCTAATTTTGTCTTGTTTGAATTAGTTTTTTTCTTGTCTTGTTCCGACTTTTTTTTTTTTCCTTGTTAACAGAAACGAGCGAATGGCTTGTCCGGGTAAACCAGATCGACCGAAAACACCAACGCCAACATCGACGCGTCGGCCAGCACAGCCAGCACAGCCAGCACAGCCAGCACAGCCAGCACAGCACCAGGCAAAGCTATCATCAAAGGCCAATGGATGAGCGTTGTGAGTTTCTCTTCTACTGTCGTATGCCGGAGGCTTTGATTTAAATTGGACTGCTTCTTCCAAAGTTCTGAAACTGCAGCAGACAACCGGCACAGGCCTCGATTGACATATGTATGCTATCGTGTGTTTTTTTTGCAGCCACTCAGCTAGATAGCCGGTCTGATAGGCGGGACGCCTGCAGCACCGCTGCAGCCATCAGGGGACATTTGGACTGTCGGCAGTGTTTGATCAGCAAAACGCGCAGTGTGGACTGATGTTGCGAGTAAAAGAATGCTTCTAGATCGAGTCAGGCCTGTAAATTGTGTTTGAAGTTTTGCCAATGAGAAGGCAGATTCTGAAAAAAAATGCTACACTATACAGCCTGCGCCTGCGAGCGTGCGAGCCCAGGCCCCCGCTTGCCGAGCTCGCTCGCCGGGCTCGCTCGCCCAGCGGGGCGCGCGGTTGCGGCCGCGGTACAACAAAGGCCGGGTGAAAAAAAAAAAAGTTGTGCAAGAGAAAAAAAAATGGATATGTTGAAGGAAAGAAAAAAATTATAAATAATTATAATTCTAACACATACACAGGACGTTCTTTGACCCAGATTTCCGTTTGAGCACTTGCCGAACATAATATAACAACATGCTGAGAACATCATTGAGAAACTTGTCTAGAGGTGCCATGAGAGCCGTGGCCCAGACCCAGGCCCAGACCGCTGCTGTGCGCCCAATTGCCCTCAGAAGCTGTGCGCAACCAGTGACCTTCAACAACTGGGGCGTCAGATTTTCTTCGTCCTCGTCGCTGACGAAGGAGGACGTTTTGGCCCGTTCGATTGACATCCTGAACTCGTTCGAGCTCAAGTCGTCGGCCGACAAGATCGGCATGCAGACCGAATTCATCAAGGACCTCGGTATGGACTCTCTCGACTACAACGATGCACTTGTTGCTCTCGAGGAGGAGTTTGACGTTGTCTTTGACGACCAAACTGCCAACGAGATCAAGACCGTGGGCGAATGCGTCGAGTACGTTCTCAAGAGTTATATTCCTGCCCAGGAGTCGCTGGACCGCGAGATTCGTTAAGTGCCGTTTCTAGGACGAGGCTGGCGGCGTTGCGCCTTGTTGCTCAAGACAGCTGCTGACTGACATCTTTGATTATTTATTGTTTTTGTCCACCAATCTCAAAGATTTTGTATATAATATATCGGTGTTTTTTTTACTGTCTTGGAATGCGAGAAAGAAGAGGATTCTGACGAGCATTTCGTTTGTTTAGTTGCTTACATAGTCAACTAGTTGTCATTACTGAGACAACAAGAGAAGATTTTAGAAAAAAAAAAAAAAGTTGATTATAAATGCCTAGAAAATGGAGAAGAGGCCAAAAAAAAAAATCTAAAAAAAAAAACACATCCATAAAGGGTGGCAAACAGGGTGTTTTTTTAGCCAGCCACTGATTTAGCCATTGCACCATGTCCGACGAGGCCCAATTAGTACAGAAAGTGGAGGAACTTTCGGTGGGGTCGCCGGAAACGGAGGCCTCGGCCCATTTTTCCGACGAGGATATGGCAGGTTCTACCGAGCAAGATCAACAGCTCAAAGACAAGTACGGGTTGCAAACTATAGATGACCCCACTCCCGAGATCCTCCCCACCGACGAGGAGCTCATGAGCCGTTTCAGCGATGACACCGAATACATTGACCTGATTCAGTACAAGATCCGGGATCTCGAGAGTCTGAATTTGGCACGATTCACCCATCTCGAGAGTTTGGTGTTACGAGACAACCTTCTGGAGAGCCTGAACGAACTGAAGAGGTTGCCAAACAAGGAGAAGCTGGAGGAGTTGGACCTCTACGATAACCGGATCAAACACATCTCGAAGCACGTGAACGAGTTCACGAATCTGACGGTTCTGGACCTGTCGTTCAACAACATCAAGCACATCAAACACTTGGAAAACCTCACAAAGCTCGAAAACTTGTACTTTGTGCAAAACAAGATCCGCGACATTGAAAACCTCGCAACGCTCACGCGTCTCACCAATCTGGAGCTGGGAGGGAACCGGGTCGAGAGGATATCCGAAGAGATGTTGAAGTTGGGCAGTTTGGAGCAGCTCTGGCTGGGTAAGAACCTGATCACCAAGTTTGAGAATTTGGAAAACCTCAAGAGGCTTCGAGTTTTGTCGATTCAGTCCAACAAGATTGAGAAAATCGAGAATCTGGACGGTCTTGAGAGTCTTGAGGAGCTGTATCTATCGCACAACCGTCTGACCAAGCTGGAAGGGTTGGACAAGCTCCACAAGCTGACAGTGCTGGATGTGACGTCGAACCAGATCAGTAAGCTTGAGAATCTGAGCCATTTGACAGAACTGACCGACTTTTGGTGTTCGTATAACCTGGTGGACTCGTTTGAGAACGTGCGCGAGCAGCTGGGCGCGCTGCCGAAGCTCGAGACGGTGTATTTTGAGGGAAATCCACTGCAATTGAAGAATCCGGCGATGTACCGACAAAAGGTGAAGTTAAATCTTGGTCCATCGCTCGAGAAGATTGATGCTATGTACGTCCAGCGCTGATGTGCGTCGATAGTCGCGAAAAGTAAGCTAACCGAAATATAAAAATGCACAAGAAATCAAAAAAAAAAAAAACACACACCCACACACCGTGTGGCGCAGCTGCTGCCGCCCGCCGCCACTGCTTGTGGCTCAAGCTCCGTTTATCCATGCAAAGGAGTCATCTTGTTATCCCGGTTTTTCACGAGAGCCGCACGTCTTGGCGGCGGAACCACTGGCGGAATTTGGGTAATTCGAGGCGGGGCACTGTGAGCCCGCCCGTAGCGCGTGCTGCGGGTGCTGCGAGTGCCGCTAACAGGCCGCCGGCAACGGCTGGAGGGTCCACGGTAGCCGGTGTATAGGCTACAAACGGTGACAACGGGCGAGAGCAAAGAGGGGAACAGTGAGGGGAACACACATTTTTGTATTCGACATCATACAAGTTGGTTTTGGAATTTCACATAATCGCATGATGAAAAAGGCCTCGAGCTGCGGCAAACTACAATGTTGTGTGTCTATTCCATCCCGTGTCCGACTTCCCCGCTGAGTCACCGACGAAAAACAAAATTTATCAGTCCGTGGCGGGCGGAAAAAAAAAATCAATGAATCATCGGTGGGACGAGCTGCAGGAACTGGGGAAATTTTTTTCCCTTTCCTGTTGGTATAAAAAGGGTGGGAATTCCTGTCCACCTGCATAACACTGAGTTGTTGGGTCAGTGCAAAAACACAACACGAGGATGCTCAGATACACGGCCGCGCCAGCGAGACTGCTCAAGATCGCCAAGAGACACCAATCGGTGTGGGCCTCGATCCAAAAGGCCCCAGCAGACAAGATTCTTGGACTTAATGTGTTGTACAACAAGGACACGAACCCAAGCAAGATCAATTTGGGTGTTGGTGCGTACAGGGACAACAGCGGTAAGCCATGGATCCTGCCATCGGTGAAGAAGGCGGAGGAGCTTTTGTCCAAGACGGAGGTGAACAAGGAGTATGTTCCTATTGTGGGGTCTCCAAAATTCAACGATCTGGTGAAGCAGATGCTGTATGGACATGACGAGGCGGGAAAACAGCTGCTCAAGGACGAAAGAGTGCTGACGTCTCAAGGAATCTCGGGAACTGGTTCCCTTCGAGTGCTAGCAGAGTTCCTCAAGACGTTCCACTCTGTGAAGAAGGTGCTTGTTCCTAACCCAACGTGGGCTAATCACGTTGCGATTCTTGAAAAATCGGGTTTGACCACTGCCAAATACAACTACTACGATTACAAGACCAATGCTTTGAACGAGGCTGGTATGTTGGGCGACCTTGCTGCTGCTGAGCCAGGCACTGTGGTTCTTCTTCACGCGTGCTGCCACAACCCAACTGGTGTTGACCCAGAGCTCGAGCAATGGGACAAGATTCTCGATGTGATTTCCGAAAAGAAGCTGCTTCCTCTGTTGGACATGGCCTACCAGGGCTTCAGATCCGGTAACCCAATTGACGACCTGGCCATTTTGTTCAAGTTCAACAAGGCTGTTGTTGACGGAAAGCTGTCCAACTTCCTCTTGTCGCAATCGTTTGCCAAGAACATGGGTCTCTATGGTGAGAGAGTTGGTTCTCTGTCGCTGATCACCTCGGGCGCCGAGGAGACTGTGAGAGTCAAGTCTCAGCTGGAGAAGGTTATCAGACCATTGTACTCTTCGCCTCCATCGCACGGCTCGAAGCTGGTTGAGATCATTCTGTCCGAAGAGGCCATCTACAAGCAGTGGCTCGAGGACGTGAAGGTGATGTCTGACAGACTGGTTGACATGAGAGCTCTGTTGTACGTTACCCTCAAGAAAACTTACAACAACCCACTCGACTGGGAACACCTGTTGAACCAGAAGGGTATGTTCTGTTACACTGGTTTGTCCGAGTCCCAGGTGCAGAAGCTGATTGAGAAGTCTGTTTACCTGACTTCGGACGGTAGAATCTCGATTGCAGGTATTTACCCAGAGAACGTTGACTACCTTGCAAAGGCGATCCACGAGGTGACCACTGCTTGAAGGGGTGGTGTGATGGGCTAGAAGATTTACAGGAGCTAAAATATAATCAAGGCATGACGTATGACGAGAATGACGAGCGAAGTGAGCAAGGCGAGCACAGTGAGCGAAGCGAGCTAAGCGAGCCGATTAGTAAATGAAGAGATTCGAGTAATCCCTCAACTGCCTAGTCAAAAAATTGACTTGTTTGGTCACTACTGTCCGCTGGGAGATTTTCGATGAAAGAAAACTGATTTATTCTCCGGCACATGCGCACGGTCACGTGAGCTGGCACATTTGTCACTTACCGAAATCTCTCGACTTGTGCGCAGTCTGTATTTATTTTTTTTTTTTTGTTGATCACCTGAAAAAAAAGGTAAACGGTTAGTGATTTATGTAGAAAAAAAAAGGCTTCAACAAAAGACTACGCGACAACCATCTGAAGGAGTGGCAGAGTGAGACGGTGCAATTGACCACTACGTATAAAGGTGTTTGCAGGCACTTGTTGAACGGGCTTGGCGGAATCAATCAGTGAGAAATTCCATCATCACTACAAGATATTGTAGACAAAGAATAGAACAAAAGAGCGATATACGATGGACGCAACAGAGGTGAAAGCCGTTATTGCGAACCTCGACAAGGCGAAGGACTCGAAGACGATAATAGAGCTTCTGAGCGTGCTGAAACAGGATGTCAAGGCTACAGAGAAGTTTTTGAGAGAAACCAAGGTGGGAGTTGCAGTGAACAAGTTACGGTCCCACTCGGACGCTGAAGTGAGTGGACTGGTGAAGAGCATTATCAAACAATGGAAAGAGCAAGTTTCGCGAGAAAAAAGAGCTGCTAAGGCTCCTGCTGCTGCCGCTGTTGCTGGGTCTCCTGCTGCTGCTCCTGTGAAAGAAGAGAAAAACAACGATACTCAGAAACAAGAGACAACCGGCAAGACGGAGCCAACTGCCAAAGCAGAGACGTTTGTTTCATCCAAGCCTAGAAACCCTGCTAACGATGGCATCAAAATCAACTATCATGACGACTCGACGCGGAATGGGTCAATTTCGGGAATGTACACGGCACTGGCGATGGATTCTCAGCTTGTTCCTGCCAAGATTGTCGCAATTGCCAAGCAGATCGAAGAGGAGGCATTCAAACTGGTGAATTCGAAAGTCACGGATCAATATCGTAACAAGCTGCGGTCGCTGATCATGAACCTTAGAAACAAGAACAATCCAGAACTCAGGGCCCGGCTACTAGATGGCGAGCTTGTTCCGTCAAAATTCGTCACGATGACCAACCAGGAGCTGGCTCCAGAGGCTTTGAAGAAAGAGCTGGCAGATTTGCACCAAAAGAATCTATTTGACGCACAGGGTGCTGTGCAAAAGCGGGCCGTCACCGACCGGTTTATCTGTGGCAAGTGTAAGATGAGAGAGGTTAGTTACTACCAGATGCAGACGCGGTCTGCCGATGAGCCGCTGACGACGTTCTGTACGTGTGAAAAGTGCGGTAACCGGTGGAAGTTTTGTTGAAGCGAGAAGTGGTGCAAAGATGTGAGGGGAAACGAAGTGGAAAAAAAAAAAGGAAGAAAAAAAAACCGTTTCCCAAAAAAGAAGTTTGCGAGTTTTGTAAGATATCTGTAGATAATAAATAAGAATGTTAATTTGATAATGAATAAATAAATAGTTTGGTCGATGCCGTGCGGTGGCCAGAAGCCTTTGAGCCTCAGGCCATCTAATAAATAGATCAAATAAATAAATGGATAAATAAATAAAATGGTAAGCGAAGGGCCAGCAATCACAGACAACTCAATGACCATGATTGCACTCTCTAATGGTGCCGATGTAGCCGTAGACAAGTCCCAGATCGTCTGCGCGCAGCTCAATTTCGTAGATGTCAATGAGCTCGACAAACTGGTCCATCAGGTCGCGGTTCGAGTTGCTCATCAACTCTTTTGTCATCAACACCGAAAACAGGAGCCGGCCGATTCTCGTGTGCGGCTTTGAGTATAAGCTAAGGGCTTTTTCTTCCGACTTGGAGATTGCCTTATCCACAGCCATGTAGAGTTCAAATGCCTTGGCGCGCAAGTCCGGATGTGTGTGGCATTGGAGGAGCAGCTGTTCGAGTCTCAGCATTCCTTCGCGGTTTGACCAGTCATATGTAGGGGTGAAGACGCTTCTGTTTCGCATTTGCGCTATAGGAAGTCCCAGAGGGCGTTCCCCCAAACTTCCTGCAGTTTTCACGGCCGTTCTTGCTGGTTTCACGGCCGGTCTCAGTATTCCTTTGATCATCGTTTAATTTGTCTCGTTTATACCACACCAAAGGTGTATTACAGAAAGAAAAGAAAGAAGTTTCATCTCAGTGACCTTCCCCCACTGGGTGCCCCTCTCTATTTAAATGTTTTTTTTCTAAATTCTGGTGTGATTTCCCCGCTTTTCAAAAAAACATGTGGCGATCGGCAGTTTTTCGTTGCTAGCCGAATTTTTCCACCCCTGAAATCGAACCACCAAGTTCAAACCGGCGGTTTTGATTTATTTTTGACGGTCGAAAATATGCTTGCCGTGCTCCATTTGTTCCACCAACTCACCAAATCCACCCAACGTTTGTTCGTTCAACACCTCAAGCTCTTTGGCTGTGAACTTCCCAAGAACGTACTTCGAAACCACTTTGGGATCGCGCACCTTGCTATCCCCATAATTACGGCCGATACCGACCTGCACAGATATATAGCCACCTCCAATTGTCTCTTTCACAGAACGGACTCCATTGTGTCCTCTGTGAGAGGCTCCCTGCTTGCGCACTTTCAAAACTCCGAGCTCCAAATCCATTTCGTCATGTACCAAAACCAGCACCGGATTCCACTCCGATTGGCGTAGCACAGCCTGCCATGGACGAACCAAATTTTTTCCGCTCAGGTTCATGAATCCTGGCGTCTCGTACAGTAACACTGCTGGTCTATCAGGGTGGCTACGAAACGTATATCCGCCCAGATTTGTTGTCTGTGAGAACCCGTACTCGTCGCCAAATTGGCCAACCAGGTAATGGCCTACCGAGTGTCGTGTCCCACTGTACTGTCGCTCAGGGTTTCCGAGCGACGCTATCACAACCATCGGAGGCTTGCCGTTGGGCGCTGTAGCGGTGGCGAGCCCGCGACTCAGACCGCGTGCCGGCGTGGCTGTCACGAAGCGACTCAGCATCTTGGGTAGGTAGACTGCACACACCGTGATGAGAAGTAGCGTAAGGGTAACTGTCGGTGCTGAGGACATAATAACGGCTCCAACAATTCTTTTCTTTTCGGAGAAGCTTGAAAAATTGATCCGGTAAAATTTTCAGAGCTGGAAAAAGTCTGAGCGAGCCAACCTATGACATGAAGGTCATGGCAGCAGTGTAGCGTCACGGTTGCTTTCAAAACCAAGTCGGTTCGGCTGGTTCGACTGGTTCGACTCAAGGGGGCCACTTATGAAGTTCGGTAGCGACGCGTCGATCGACGCGCTCTGTGCATCCGAATTAGGCAAGAGTATCCGGCAACCCCCCGTTATCTATCACTCGATCGATGAAAAATAAAAAGATCAAACAAAAAAAAAAGGTGAAGCTCTCTTCCTGCTTAAATGAGTAACATATATTCATCTTGACAAACTTGTAATACTTTTTGGATCCCCGGCCACACACAGCACATCGATGAACGTTATCAGCCAGGTCAGAACAGTCAAGAAGGTGAGCGAGCTCGAGAGCCTCGAGACATCAGCGGATCCGAACCGTCTCTCGACGGTGCAAGCACTGCTGTTCAAGTTTGTGTTTGCCATGATGGTGGTGGCGATTGCGTTCATGTACTTTGACAAAACGTCGCCGTTGAACGGACGAACTCCAGAGGAGAATCGACGTTTGTTCAGCTTGGCTGCTGAGAAAGAGGCTCTAGCCAAAGCAGCTGCGAAAGCAGACGACGGCGCCAGCGATCCGGAGCAGGACTCCAAGAAGGATCAGTGATGGCTCTGGCAGCACATATCATGTTCAGAATTATTCTATAGACTAATCAATAGTGGTTTTACGTTTTTTTCAATCACAGGGTCCATTTATACGGGAATTTGGCTGTAAAAAAAAAAAAAGTGGAGAAAAAAAAAACTCATGCGAATGTAACAAAAATAAATTGTTTACTCTCGATGAATGAGCCTTTTTTCTGTAATCAGGCCATACGTATCGATTTAACTTCCCGGGGTTGATGATTTGAGCTCGTTCGACAATCTACGAAGCCTTTTTGGTTGATCTCTGTTGTTTCAACGTTAATTCCAAGCTTTTCCTGCTGGATATATCACTATTTTTCCTTTGTTACCCCATATTTCTGAGGATGGAGATCGAGTCGCAGGACCCGCAACAGAAGTGCACAACAAGCTCCAATATTGATTCTGTTGCGGTTTCAGAGTCCACAGACGCCAGTCACGTGAAGATGGAGTCTGCAAACAGTTCTAGTGAGCCTCAGGCGCGCAGCCAGGACTCCTCGTCTTTTGGAGGCGACCAGAAACACAACAAAGAGAACAACAACACCTCGGGCACATCCCAAAGCAGGTCTCAAGGGTCGCGCCAACTCAGGAAGAGAAAAAAGGTGGGAATCGCGTGTGTTTACTGTCGCCGTTCGCACATGATCTGCGACGAAGGACGGCCATGCAAGCGGTGTCTGAAACGAAACATTGGCCATTTGTGTCATGATGAGCCGACACACGGGGGAAAAAAAGGCAAACATGGTATGGAAAATATCGAAGATGCACTCGCGAACCCACAACAAAGACCGCTTTCCACGTTGGCCGCCATAGCAACGGTGGCGTCTTCTCCTAGTCCTGGTCTCAGCACCATTGTACCCAACAATCAGAACGCTCCACTGATCGGCAACGCCAGCAACGGGAAGCCAGAAACCGCCACCAGTGCCGAGCGCTTGAAGTCTCTGGGGATTTACCACCATCAGCCAGGTCCAGATGGCAGTCCAATGGAAGTTCTGGGCTATCAGGCTCCTACGCCACAGCCTCCTGCGCAGGTAGCTGCATCCAAGACAATGTCTCCAACAACCATCAATCAGCAGCCGTTTTTCTATTCCGAGCACGCGGGCTCTGAATTCAACTCGCTGACGGAGTTTTTATCCATGATTGACGACACCGACATGATCAACTCGATCAATCTTACAAACGATCCAATGTTGCACAAGCTGGAGACCTTCAACAGCAACAACAACTCGTCGACGAACCTTGCACAGATCCCCGACGTGGATTCGTCGTTTGAGAACAGTCTGTTTGTCCGCAGCAGTGGCAGTGCAAGCGCCAGTGGATCGTCTTCTGTGACTCCTCATTTGATCAAAAGACCGTCGGGGACGTTGACGCAGTTGGCTGTGCAAAACAACATCAAACAGGTTCACCAGCAGACTCCGCAACCGCCGCCGCCGTCGCAGCAGCAGCAGCAGTTCCAGCCCATGGAAATGCCGAGATTCGACGGGTATTTCCCTCCACAACAGTCTCCGATTCCTACAGGAGGTTCCTCCGCTTCTGTCACTCCGTCTGTTCCAGTGGCGACAGCAGCTCCCTCACAGCCATATGTCTCGGACTCCGCTCGAGATAAGTTCTTTTTGACAGCTGCGGATCCAACCACCGAGATTTCGCCTGAAGAGCGACTGAAACAGGTGATCAACGCAAAACTCGAGGCGGGATTGCTCAAGCCATACAACTACGCCAAGGGATACCAGAGGCTACAGACATACATGGACAATCACATGGCTGCTTCTTCGAGGCAGCGAATTCTGAAACCTCTCTCCACGTTTCGTCCTGGTTTCCGAGCTATTGCCAAAACGCTCAAAGATTTGGATCTGATTTTGGTTGAAGAAAACTTTGAGAGAATGTTGTTGGATTACGACCGTGTGTTCACCTCCATGGCGATCCCGGCGTGTTTGTGGCGCAGAACAGGTGAGATATACAGAGGAAACAAGGAGTTTGCGTCATTGGTTGAGGTTTCGATTGACGAACTGAAAAACGGCCGTCTGACAATTTACGAGCTGATGACCGAAGAGAGCAGTGTGAACTTCTGGGAGAAATATGGCGCTATTGCGTTTGACAAGACTCAGAAGGCGGTGCTCACCAGTTGTAATTTGCGGAGCAGAGACGGCCGAAAGAAGAGAAACTGTTGTTTCAGTTTCACGATACGAAGAGACAGGTACAACATTCCGAGCTGCATTGTTGGTAACTTTATTCCTATTCAGTAATTAGAAAGATTCGTCTTTTACAAAAAAAATGCATTGTGTTTCGTTACAGCAGACTTTTGACGTCATCGATCTGTTCAACAGTGATGTTGACCACTTGTGGTTTCTTTTCGAGTTTTTTCAGCTTAAAGAAATCGTCGTAGAATTTGTTGATGATCCCGTGAGTAGAGGTTCCAAAATTGATGAATTGGTACCGAATTTCGCTATCGAGGTCTTTCTGAAAGTTTTCCAGACAATTGAGAAATTGGACCGGTTTCGACGTCACTTCCACGATATTTGAAGCCTGCTGTCCAGCGTCTTCCACCAACTGGCCGGTCAAGTTGGAGAAAACAGGAACCTTGAGCTTTCCAAGATCTTTGTTTATCAACTTGGTGAGTTCGCGCTCGATTGGACGCAAAACTGGATGGTGGAACGGGACTTCCATCCCCAAATCTATTGCTCTCACCCTTGTTTTCCATACTCTATCTTTGGCCAGCTGCTGTTTCAACGAGTTCAGTTTCTCGGCAAGTTCTTCGCGAGAGCCCGAAACAACCAGCTGCTGGTAGTTGTTGTAGTTGCTGATGTGAACGTTGAGTTTTTCGAGACTTTCGGCGATGTGTTGTAGATGGGTAGGCTGGAATAAAAGAACCTGCATGGTGTAGTTGTTTCCAGATTTCGCGATTTCCGACTCCATGAGTTTTCCTCTCTTGTAGGCAAGCTCAAGACCGGCAGCAAAAGGGAGAGTCCCTTGTAGCACGAGCGACGAAATCTCGCCCAACGAATGGCCCAGCATGTAGTCGGTCCCCTGTAATAGATCGATCCCGTGCTGGTGTTTGAGAGCCAGCAGGTTTAAGTACGATGTGAGGATGAGCAGGGGCTGTTGAACCGACGTGCGCTGCAGCATCGCTTTGCTTCCAGCATCCTCGAGAGTTTCGGGCTCGCAGATATATCTGGAAAGTTGAAGATCCGGTAGCACTTGGTCTGTCTGAGCTAGGACAGCTTTGACCACCGGTTCATTCTGCAATTTTGACAAGTGAGTGAGTGACGAGACATTGAACTTTCCCTGGCCAGGACACACCAGGACTCTTTTTGTAGAAAGCAGTCTTTTGAGGCCCACGCGATTCATTTTTCGAACAGCGGAAGCAGGGAGGAGTATCCGTGATAAAGAAGAGTAAGTTTCAAATTTTCGTAATTTTAGTTGCGACAAAATTATATCCGGTCTCCGCGGTATGATTATTGCGGTCTGCCGGCTGCAGAGAGAAGTTTTGGGGTAGAATATACACTGATCCGCGCCATCCATGGTGGTCCGCTCTCCAGTAGCTATTGTACGTTTCTACATAAGCTTGGTGTGTTGTGAGTCAGCCATAAATAGTCAATTCATACATCCCCTCATAGAGAGCACTGCCTTGGAAATTTACCCCGGATTTTTGGAAACTTTTTTTTTTCTTTTTTGCACTCCTATTCATTTCTTAAAACCCTTTACCAAACTGCTCTGCATCTTTCTTCTCCTGGACTGACTCGTCAATCACGATCATTCCCAGGCTCTCTTTGGTTCTGAACTGAACCAGCTGCAAGAGACCATAAATCATACAAAGATACGGCGTTTGGATGCCGTACTTCTTGGCTAGACGGATCGGATTCCCGACTATGGTCTCGATCTCAATCAGTCGGCCTTGACGAACGTCCACAAGCATCGAGGGAGTGTAGAAGAGGCCGTCAGAAATGTTCATCATCATGTTTTCGAGCTCTGGCGCGAGAACGCAGCCGTCTGCGGCCGCGATCTCGTAAACTTCTCTCATGATTGGCCGGTAGAGGCTTTCCTTGGCTCCTCCCATGGCAGCACGACTACAGTCGAGGTTAACCAGCGCAGTGGTGGTGTTGATGGCGGCGTTGTAAAGGATTTTCTGCCATCTGGTAAGACGCACGTTTTCGTCTTTTTTGACGATGTTTTTACCCGGCGCGCGGTACAACTGAATGAACCTGTCTAGCGACTCATTGGCAGCTTCTTTGTCCGAGATTGTTGGGTTTTCAAACAAGCCTATCTGCACGTTTTCAGGCGTCTTCTGCACCAAAACACAGTCGATGTTGGTGCAAGCAATGAGAACCACACATCCCAACACCACGCGGCCGGGAAATTTGTCAATCATGGGTTTTTCGATATCGATTCCGTTCTGACACATAATAATGGTGGCATTAGGACACTTGGAAACTGCCGGCTCCACAATATCTTCACAAGATCGGCCCGAATCCGGCAAGTTTTTCAGCGAGATAAAAATGTAGTCATACTGTTCGCCCTTTGCGACGGATTCCTCCACATCCCTGGTGATTCTCGTAGGTTTCCAGTTCGCGATCTGTCCAAATTCGCACGAGTTGATCTGGAATCCTTCCTGAGTAGCCTTGGTATAACCTGATCTGAGCACCACGGTGGTTTCGGCCAAGCCGTTGTACTCTAACGTGTACGCAGCCACCAGTCCCACGGCACCTCCGCCAACTATCAACACTCTATCTTTTTCGGTCATCGCAGTTCTTTAGTGGGTATTGTACTCTTGGAGCAAAACCTGACTCATTGAAAATCCATGTATTTTTCGACTTGAAGTGATATTTTTTTTTTCACTTCAACACCCTCGCACCAAATAATACGAACGCTACAACCATCAATAACGACCAAAGCAAGTAATCGCAAGTCATTGCGGGTTACACAATCCGCTCGAGTACAAAATAACTATCGTCCTCATTCTACTAAAAACTCAGTCCATCCGTACCCAAAGACTATCACTATTCCTCGCTGTAATGACGAATGGCCCAACCAAGACAATCCTCCAACTCACTGACGTCGTTGAAGTTCACGTTCAAGAGCTCGTTCTCGTACCTGTTGTCAGAACTACGGCTGAACAGCCTCAGATTGATCATCGAGTATGCCGAATCGGAGAGTGACCGCAGCGTGATCACCGTCTGTAGGTTTGTATATGTCAGTTCCAAAATAGACGATGGATACGTTGTACACCGAATGAAGGGGTTTCTGTTTGGAAGCACCACCGTCCGCGACTTGGACTGCGTGTTTGGATCGTTGCAGTATTTGGTGAGCTTGTAGTCGTTGTGCATGATTTCCGCAGCCTTGGTGCTGTCTAACTGCAATGTGGTAGTCAGAACAGAAGTGAGAACGTCCTCGAGCTGCTTTAGAGTGCGCTCGTGCTTGTTGTAGGTAATGAGCGGTCTAATTAGCGAAGCACGACCCAGCTGCTGTGACCGAAGTTGCTGGTCCTGACTCAACGATATCGGAGGAATCTTTTTCTTGTCCAAGTTTTGCTTGTGTTCTGCACACAGCATGAGCCGTAGGAAATTCCCAATCATGTCTGCTTTCGAGTCAAGCTCCAAGTTTTGCGCATGCTCTGTCACATCTTCAACCGGAACAGACTCGATCTCGATGATCTCATCATGAAGATCAATGACAATCTTGTTGGTCTCAATTGTCACTTGCAATGAGATCAACGTCGCCGCCTCTTTCAAAAGATGATAAAAGAGCTCCTCTTCAAAAAGATAAAAGCGGGCTTTGGCAGTCTCGCTGGTCACCCCTTCGCCGCTGAGCTGCCTGATCTTATCTATCAGGTTCGACTCGCCCCGCAGAACGGTCGCATCCGATCTGTTCTTGCCAAATATCTTCACGTTGACAATCTTGTCGGTCCTTTCCGATTGCTGCGGACTCAATTTCTCAAAGACAAGTCGACCTTCCGCTGCATCTTTCTTCAAAAGACCAATACCTTTATCGTAGTAGTTGGAACCAGCGTCTCCAAAACCATATTTGACACAGATCTCTCTGGAACTGCGCGTGTTGATTGTTGAGATCACCTCCTTGGACTGTAGCACCTCCATCATTCCGTTCCAGTAGTTTTTTTCCTTTGAAACCTCTTCTTTCAGTCTCGAACTTGCGTTTCTTAAGTTTTCAGAGGCCCTTTCCAAGCTCTCGAGTTTCCAGCCTCGGCCGACTTTCGACACCTCAAACTGCACCTCCTTGTTGTCTCTTGGGGGCTGTACCCTGTCGCTCGAGAGCGAGCCTATTTTGATGTGCTGTTTCAATTGCGGCGACATTGACGATGAACCAGCAGCTGGTCTCACACACGATATCAGCAGCGACACGAAGTCCAGCGACAACGACGACTCGTTCAAAGCCGAGTGCACTAACGCTATGATTTTCTCTTTTTCTTTCATGAACTCGTCGTGTGTAATTAGCTGGTCAGCGTTGTTGCCACCCGTGGGCTCGCTGTTGGCCGACACCTCTGCCGACTCATCTGCATCTGCCATGACTTGGTCGGTCTCTTCGTCGCCGGAGCCGGAACCGACGCCCACGCCGGCGCCGGCGCCTGCGCCGGCCTCAAAGTCCGCCACACCCTTCTTGATCTCCTCAATAAGACTATCCTCGGTGATGTTGAGGAACGACCCTTTTTGGGCAATGATCTTGGGAATGAGCTGTGCCAGTTGTAAAGAGCTGTCATCCGCGGGCTGATTTCGCTGTGAGTGGAGCCCGTCCGACAAAACGGGGCTCAGATTCACAAAGTCCGACAGCTGCAGCTCTCGATCGCTCATTGCTGGAGGGTGGGATGGACTTTTTGGAAGAAGAGACGATAAACAATCAAGGACAACAACAAAAAAAAAAGAGGCTCGCTTTTATTTTTCTCTTGTTCTTTCTTGTGTGTGTTTTTTTCCCTGAAGATGTTTCCTCCCGTCGATCGACGCGACGATGTAGAGAACTTTTTCCTCAAGCTAGTGAAACGAACTTTAAAAAAAGGGTACTTTGTTGTATTGTTTTGTTCCTTATTTTCTTCCTCGTTTGCAATACTCCCTCATATTCAACTACTACAGCCAGTACAATGCCTCCAAAACATAGGAAAGGCAAGGGCAAAAAAGCCAAAGACTCTGCTGAGGGGCCGGCAACAAGCTCTGCGATCAATGTTGGCAGCAAAGTTAAAGAGATCCTGCACCCGAAAACCACTGTTCAGGAGGTGGAAATGCCGGAGACAGTTGAAAATGACATTTCGAAAGCCAGCGATCTGATCGAGAAGAGGAAACGATCACGTGCGAAAACGGTTCTCATGACCAAACGGTTTATGTTTGTGTTTGGAATTCTCTTTGGTGTGCTCTCGGCTCTTTATTTCGGATCCAAAAAAATGGCAGACAACGATATGTTCCCGGAACTGGACTCTCTTTTGAAGCTGGAAGGGTTGAGTGCGTATTTTGAGGACTGGAAAGAGGTGCTTCCATCTTCTATTCAAAGTTTGCTAGACGAGAGCGAGAAGAAAGACGAATTCCGGGATCCTAGTGAGTCGTTTGCCATTGGTAAGCTGCTCAAAAAAGAAGGTTACGAGGCCAAATACCCGGTGATCATGGTCCCCGGGGTGATCAGTACGGGGATTGAGAGTTGGGGGCTCGAAGGAAGCGGGGAATGCAAGAGCGAGCCCCACTTCCGCAAGAGGATGTGGGGTTCATTCTACATGATCCGGACGATGTTTTTGGACAAGACTTGTTGGTTGAAACATATCATGCTTGATCCGGAGACCGGACTGGATCCTCCGGGAATCAAGTTGCGGGCCGCACAAGGTTTTGAGGCTGCAGATTTCTTCATTACCGGGTATTGGATATGGAACAAAGTGTTGCAGAATTTGGCCGTGATTGGCTACGGTCCGAATAACATGCTGAGTGCGGCGTACGACTGGCGGTTGAGTTATCTGGACCTGGAGAGAAGAGACGGGTATTTTTCGAGACTCAAGAGCCAGATCGAGGTGAACCTGAAGCTCAATGGGGAGAAGACAATCTTGTATGGTCACTCTATGGGATCGCAGGTGATTTTCTATTTTTTGAAGTGGGCCGAGGCCGAAGGAGAGCATTTTGGTAACGGTGGGCCAAGCTGGGTGAACGACCACATCGAGGCGTTTGTGGACATTTCCGGGTGTCTATTGGGGACTCCGAAGGCGATTGTGGCTCTCATGTCTGGTGAGATGAAAGACACTGTTCAGCTGAATGCGTTGGCTGTTCAAGGGCTGGAGAGGTTTTTCTCTAGGAGAGAGAGGCTGGACATGCTCAAGAGCTTTGGTGGCATTGCGAGTATGATTCCAAAAGGGGGTGACCTGATTTGGGGGGACCTAAATTCTGCGCCAGACGACGAGTTTGTGAGCGAGAAGCTTCCTGAGGACGAGACGATGGGCAAGTTTATCCGTTTCACAGAGCAAGTTGGGGAGTTTTCGCGCAAGAACCTGACGATTAGCGAGTCGATTGAGTTTATGTTGAGTCAGGGCCCAGACTGGTTCACGAGCAGAACGCTAGAGCACTATTCGACAGGGGTTGCGAGAAGCGAGCAGGAATTGAAGGAGAACGACAAGATGTTCAACAAGTGGATCAATCCGTTGGAGGTGGCGCTTCCGAATGCGCCAGACATGAAGATTTACTGTTTCTACGGGGTGGGGAACCCAACGGAGCGTGCGTACACGTACCGGGAGGAGGTTGACAAGGACGTTTCGAAGCTGAACATCTCGATCAATGCGGACGCGGAGAACTCTGTGTTTTTGTCGGACGGCGACGGGACAGTCTCGCTGATGACGCATGCGATGTGCCACAAGTGGGCGCAGCCTGGGCCAAACAAGTACAATCCGGGCAATTCGAAGGTGACGGTTGTGGAGATCAAGCACGAGCCCGACCGGTTTGATATTCGGGGAGGGGCCAAGACTGCGGAGCATGTCGACATACTGGGCAGTGCGGAGCTGAACGAGCTTCTTTTGCGTGTTGCGAGCGGCCACGGAGACACGATTGAGAGTAGCTATGTGACTCGGCTGAAGGATGTTGTTGCGGGGTTGGATTTTTAGTCCGCGAGCGAGCACGAGCGAAGCGCTCACTCACGAGCGTAGCGAGTGAGTGATTGACTGGGGAGTGACTGGGGAGTGACTGAGGAGTGATTGAGGAGTGACTGAGTCGCGTAGCGAGTGACTCAGATCGCTTCACCGCTCGTTGAATCAGGTTACCACTCATTTAGCTAACCCTCGTTCAATGGAGCGAAGTGAGTGGCTAGCGAAGGGTGCACGAGCGAGTGAGTGGACTAGAATTCCAGCGAGGTGAGTGGAACAGAGTGAGCTCACGACGAGCAAATGACGAGCGAAAGGAGTTACTCGTTCGAGATACGTGGAACCCTCTTGTTCACTCACTTACGACTCGCAAATGGCTCGCTTTGCTCGTCTTTCTCGAGTAATTAGAGATCAACAGAGGTAGTATAATGATGATCAATCAACCAAAAAAAGCCAATTTCTACAATCTCTGTAAACCGGTCGCACCCGTGTGTTTTGGTGCATTCGACGCGTCGCTGCACGGGCCCACCCGTGTCATTGTCATTGTCATCGCCAATGGCATCACTACAGGCGGTGCCGTTCGCGTCGGTTCCAACACGCTTTTGGCGACGGGTTCCTGAAGCGGAAATAAAAAAACAAACACCCTCGAAATGTTTGTTTACCAGCTAAAAAATTTAGATCTGGAGCGTGTGTGGCATTTAAGAGACAACATTTGCTAGCAAAGACCGTTCGAGTGTGGACTTTTGAGCCCGCAAACAAAACGCTATAGACGTCCCAGAATGGCTGTCATGTGCTCCACAGCCACGAGAGTAGCATTGGCTCCCGTGTCGAGCTCGAGCCTGAACATTTACAAAGGTTTGGAACTAACCAAGGAGCCAAGGGCAAAACAGGAGTCCAAGGAGTCCAAGGAGTCCAAGGCACCGCCGCAGGCACCGCCCAAGGCACCGCCAGCGCCCAGACAAGCACCGGAGCATGAACTGGCCACGAGGGTGGACGACGACGGGTCTCCGCGGCTCCAGCGCGCGCGGATGCTCAAGTTGAAGCTCCAGTTGGCCTACTACAAAGTGTCGACAAACCAGACCGAGGTTCCCCTCCACAGGCTCGAAGTGCGCGCGCCTGCGCCTGCGAGCTGTGTGTCCCCGGGGACGTCGGACGCGTCGCACGCCCCGCACGCCCCACAGAGCCCCCTCAAACACCGCTCCAACACCAACGCCATCGACGACCTGCTCGCCGCGTCGACGCCCCTCATACTCAACAAAAAGAGGAAAAGAAAGACGGCCAAGTCGTTCTCGCTCGGCCCCGTGCCTTCGGCCGCGCCAAAGGCCGTGCCGCGGTCGTCCAAAACGTGTCTACGGCGCTCGGTGTGTTTTCTCGACGACATTGTCAAGAAAAGAGGCACCAGCGCCAACCTCAAGAGAGCCTCGCTGCACTTCATGAAAGCCGGTCCGCCGCCGCCTCTGCAGCCATGTCGCTCGGCCCCGCCATCAACAACGTCTTTCTCCCTACCTTCGCTGTCCCTTTCCCACTTCCCGAACCAGACTTCTCCCTCGCGGTTCGTCACACAGTCCTCGCAAGACAGAGACCGTGTCAAACTGCCTCCTGTGCCCAAGTTTGCAGCCGCCGCCGTTGCAGACAACTCCGACACCACGATTCTCGAGGGAAACAGCACCGTGCTCGTGACCCCTGTCAGAAGGCACTCTCGCGAGTCCTCGTCCGAGTCTGCAGAACAAGCGTCCAAGCTGTTTTCGTCAACCTCAAAAGCAGAGTCCACCGATCAGGACGAGACACAGACCGTTCTGTCTCCAACAAGACTCATGTCCACGCCTTCCTCCATCGGGGCGGCCCGCTGTTTGCTCCAACTGGCTCACAGATAGCATGTCTCTCTAATCAGCATTGTTTTTACTTCTTTATGAGTGTATTTGTAGATGCCCATGTCCGTGTGTCTTGTCTGTATTATTTTTGTTTAGTTTTATAGTAAGCAGCAAGGAGAATTAGCGAATTACGAATCACGAGCGAAGCGAGTGATGAGTCACGACGAGCAAAGCGAGTTGTGAGTTGCGAGTTGTGACTGAGTCGTCACCAGTGATCACCAGTGTCCCACTGGTTAGCAAATGCCCATCTAAACGACGAGCACGTTATACAAAGAATCTGACAAATGCCGCACATTCCAGCACTTCAAACAAGCTATCATGAAGATTGTACCAGACTATGTCAGCTCGGTATACTCACGCTATTTCACTCTATCTCACTCACTCACGACTCGCAAGCAACTCGCTTCGCTCGTTGTTCGTTATTCGCACTTCCCCTTCCCCTTCCCCTTGCCCCTCCCCACCATCTTCTGCGCCGATTCCAGGAAAATCCCCACGAAAACAAGCACCAGGCCCGTCCATTGCCCCGCGTTCAGCCGGTGTCCAAACATAAACACGCTCAAACACATCGAGATCATCTTTCTCGTCACCGTCACCGTCACCAAGATCAGCGAGTCAAACTTCTCGAGAGTGTAAAAAATAAACACCTGGCCCAACGATCCAAAAACACCAAACAGAACAACGTCCCACACCACTGCAGGACCGTTCTCGCTCGCAAACCGCCAGAAATACTCTCCTTGAGACGTGAAAAGTCCCGTGTACGCCCCGGTCATCACAAGATTCAGCAGGTTCAGACCGCACATCAAGTGGCCGCCGGTCACAAACTTCAAGTCCGGACTCTTGAAGAGCTGGTCCTGTGTCGAATTCGTGAGTCCGTCCAGAAACAACGACCCGACAAGATACGCAAGCCCGAGCAACGTCTGACCGTCGTTGTTCTGTGCCTTTTTCTGTCCCGATCCGCTCAGCGTGAACACCAGCACGCCGCACGTGACACACGCAGCCACCATGTACTTGTAGAGCGGAAACCGCGACCGGTAAACCAACCTGTGGATCAGCATGACCGGAATCAGCTTGCACGATTTGGATAGCAGGAAGAACAGGTAATCCACATGATTCAGCGACTGGTACGCCACAGGCGACGAAATCGCCTGTGTCACGGCAATCAGCAGAAACCTCTGCCACAGCAAGGGGCCGTTGTTGAACAGAAATTGGAACGGCGTCTGTAGTCTACGCTGTTTGATCGACAAGTAAAACGACCCAACAACCACTGCGAAAAACGACTGGACCATGTTGATCACCAGCGGTGCACGGAAGTACGCGCTCGATCCGTCGTTGCTCGCATAGTTTTTCGAAGAAATCTTCTCCTGGAGGTACGACCACGACAGGAACGAGGCATATATACCGAGCACACAGACCAGTAGAGTCGTTGTCGATGGAGCGCTATTTGGAGGCTTATTTGCGGGTTTTCCAGGCGGCTCTTTTGGCGCGGGGATCGTTCCGACGCTCGCAGTGTTGTGTTTCGTATCCATGGCCGCTTTCTGGGTTCCTTTTTGCAACGAGATTCGGGCTCTCTTCTTGTCTGCTGGTACTCGAGCTTGTATGTGTTTTTTTTTCCAAATTGCCGGAAAAAAATAAATGATCCGGTCTTTGATTTTTTTTTTCTTTCTCACCGGTAGTTGGCAATAAATCTCTTCTTCTCCTTTGCTATCACCGCATCGTCAATCATGGTAAGTGTCCAATGCGTTCTCGGAGCTGTCCCCCGTGCACCAGCAACTAACATTGAACCAATGACCAGGTCCTGCCGCTGATCATCGGAATAGGCGTCACCGTGGCCGCCCTGACCGCGAAGTCGGCAGTCAAGGCCTACTCAAGATACGCCAGGCTCAGCCCAGCACAGATCGCAGCCCTCAACGGAATCCATGTGTACCCGCCAGGAGGCGCTTCCCAGAACCCATTTTGGCGGTACCGGGGCGGGTTCCAGGATAACATGAACGAAAACGAGGCACTCTTGATCCTCGATATCAAGGACGATGAGATCGTCAACCTGACTCACGACCTTCTCCGCAAAAAACACCGTCGAATGATGCTGCACAACCACCCAGACAAAGGCGGGTCCCAGTACCTTGCGCTCAAAATCAACCGTGCAAAAGAGTTGCTTGAGCACAGCTACATGTTTCGGCGAGGCGATGACCCGTGAGGGCCAGGAAAGGAGGGCACTGTCATTATGTCATTGCTGATGTCAGCACACAGAACTTTGGTTTTTTTCTCCCTGCAACTTCCCCCGAGGAGAGAAAAAAAAAATCGGCTTGCAGACGCGTCAAGTTGATCTGATCGCGTTGGAAACCTTCTCACTCTCAGGTCGTTGATGGGTAGATGCCAAGGAATCACCAGAAAGGGAGATCAATGCAAGAACACAGTTAGTAACCCAGTGAAACAGTATTGCAGATTCCACGATGCCTGCGATCCAGTGAAAACTGGACACATTTACGTTTTCACTTTGAGCCATCTGATCTCCCCAAAACCATCAAAACAACGATGGCTGCGGCAGTCCGACTCCAAAGTCTTTGATTTCAACGACACATCTGTTTTCGCCCCCAAGCACAACATTCTCATCAAAGTAGGGTTCACCACACAACCAGTTGCAAACCGATTATCACAATGGAGAGATCAGTGTTCTCAGGATTTCCAGCTAATAACTCCTGCAATGCTGGATACTGTCGTTTGTTCGAAGAAAGACCGGTTTTCAGAAATGTTTGAGCGATTCAAGTCGCTTTCACTCCGTCAGAAAGGCCCGAATTTCTGCAATTACGACCCAACCAATGGCGCCTTTTATGCCAAAGACCCTAGAAAATCTGAAAAGTTAGTCCATTCCAAATTGCGCAAGTTGTACGGATACGGAACGCTGTATTGCGATGGATGCGGCAAAGAGAAAAAAGGTATCCATAAAGAATGGTTTTTGGTTCCGCGAAGGGATGTTCAACACGTTATGGAGATCATCGACATAAATGTCATTTAGAAATACTTGGATATTTGTATTTTTTTTAGGATATGTACATACAAACCGCACAATTCAACTAGTCTTGTTTCTTCGAGTCGATGTCTTGCTGCACCTCGTTGATGTAGTTGAGTCTCTCGACCAAGTGAGGGTGGTTATGGTTGTACGCAGAATACAACCAGTCAACGTCTAGCGAGCTCAAATTCTCTTTGTGCAAGTTGATAAGAGCAACCTTCAGTTCCTCGCTGTATCCAAGTCTAGCAGCAAACTCGTCAGCTTCGTACTCATACTTTCTTGACAAAAGGTTCATAGCAAATTCTAGAATGGTATCAACAGGCTTCAAGATATCACCAAACAGCAAAAAGCCGATCAAGACCGGCTGTTCGTTCGGGAATCCAAAGCTTTGGAAAAGCGACTTGTTTTTCACAAACGCTGCAAACATGGTGAACATGGCAAAAATGTGAGCTTGGTTCACAACCAACAACTTGGTGGTGTGAGTCAAAAACCAGTGGCCGATCTCGTGTCCCAGCACAGCAATCACCTCCTCGACCTTTGACGAGGCAATCAAAGTGTCGTAGATGACAATTTGCTTCGAACCCCATGGCAATCCGAGGAAGTATGCATTCGAATGGGAAGAACGTTTCGATCCGTCAATAACGTACAACTTGTCCAGTGGGAACTTGTTCTGCTCGGCCAACTTCTCGATCTTGGTCTTCAGCTCGCCAGCAGGCAAAGGCTCCAGTTTGTTGAACAACGGTTGGATGAACTTTGGATAGATGATGATGAAGAAGATCTGGACAACAAACAGAAACACAGACAGATAGTACATGAACGAGTCGCCAAAGTAGTCAATGATTTTCAAGAAACCTGCAAGAACTGGAGTACCAATGACAAACATCACGAGCAACTCTTTGACCATGTCTGTCAACCACAATTTCACCGTCAGTTTGTTGAAACCGTACTTCTCTTCGATAACAAAATTGGAGTAATAACTAATAGGCAATCCCAACACCAACGAAATCAACGACATTTCTCCCATGAAAAACAAAGACTTGACAATGGTGGAAGCTGCAAACGAGGCCGGCAAAAACGACAACGACGCCAAACTCGAGGCAGAAGACCACAATTTGGCCAAGATATCGAGCTGGAAAAATGCCACATTTTGGGTTAGAGAATAAAGAGACGACCACAAGGAAAACTTCAACTTTGCAACAGAGTATTGAGACGACTTCAAAACAGTCTCATCGTCAATTTTGCCTTTCAATTGGTCAGGAACGGTGGTGGCGCTTGAAACCTTCTTGATCTGTCTGAGAGTAAGATACGATTCGAAGGCAAAACTGGCGGTCGAGAAACCAATAATAAGCAGTTTCCAGTTGAACCCTGGTCTATCCAGAAACGTGCTGGCTGATTGGATCAAAGAGTTCATGGTTTTTTCGGCCACGAGGTTGTTCTGTTCACACCAAAAAATTAAAACCACTCTGTGTCTAAAAACAAAGACAAAGAAAGACACATACATACATGGATCTTTTTGTTTCCCACTTCAATTTCCCCGTCTCGAAAAGTGGATAAACAAAAAAAAAAAAAAAAATTTCGAGTCGTGTTTATTACGTCATCACACTTCTCCAGTGACACTATTTATCCTCTTTCTTTTAAATATAATAATTTCAATTTCGTTTCTAACCTTCATATAAAGTAATGTGAGTAGTGATCAATCTTTGGTCATAACAACCACTAGCATCAAGCATTCAATCAATCAGTCAATCAATCTCAATAACAAAAAAATAACAAAATAAAGATGAATGGATTCAGAATCAGGTAAAGGTAGAAGACAAATAAATGAGTATCTTTTTGAACATGTAGTGGTTGTTGTTGTCTTTCATGAGATAAGAAAAAAAATTGTCTATACAAATGATCATTAACTTTTTTTCAGATTCAAGGACAGTAGCAAACTAGCTGGTTAGCTTAGTTGGCCTCAGCAGCAAGCTTCTCGGCCTTGGCAACAACATCCTCGATACCACCAACCATGTAGAAAGCATTCTCTGGGAGGTGGTCGTACTTACCTTCCAAGACATCCTTGAAAGACTTGACAGTGTCCTTCAATCTAACCAATCTACCTTCAATACCGGTGAAAACCTCGGCAACGGCAAATGGTTGAGACAAGAATCTCTGGATCTTTCTGGCTCTCTCAACAGTCAACTTGTCCTGCTCAGACAACTCATCCATACCCAAGATAGCAATGATATCTTGCAAGGACTTGTAAGCTTGCAGAGTCTCTTGAACGTTGGTAGCAACGTCATAGTGTTCTTGACCAACAACGGCAACATCAAGCAATCTAGATCTCGAGTCCAATGGGTCGACAGCTGGGTAGATACCCAACTCAGAGATACCTCTGGACAACACAGTGGTGGCGTCCAAGTGGGCGAAAGTGGTGGCTGGAGCAGGATCAGTCAAGTCATCGGCTGGAACGTAAACAGCTTGGACAGAAGTAACGGAACCCTTTCTGGTGGTGGTAATTCTCTCTTGCAAGAGACCCATATCGGTGGCCAAGGTTGGTTGGTAACCGACGGCGGATGGAATACGACCAAGCAAGGCAGACACCTCGGAACCGGCTTGGGTGAATCTGAAAATGTTGTCAATGAACAACAACACATCCTGACCTTCCTCATCTCTGAAGTACTCAGCAATGGTCAAACCAGTCAAAGCAACTCTGGCTCTGGCTCCTGGTGGCTCGTTCATTTGACCGAACACCAAGGCCACCTTGGACTCACCCTCCAAGTTGATGACACCGGTCTCCTTCATTTCACGGTACAAATCGTTACCTTCTCTGGTTCTCTCACCGACACCGGTGAAAACGGAGAAACCACCGTGGGCCTTGGCAATGTTGTTGATCAACTCTTGGATGAACACAGTCTTACCGACACCGGCACCACCGAAAAGACCAATCTTACCACCTCTGGCGTATGGAGCAAGCAAGTCAACGACCTTGATACCAGTCTCCAAAACCTCAGCCGCAGTAGATTGTTCAACAAAGGAAGGTGGGTCAGCGTGAATTGGGTTTCTTTGCTTGCACTCAATTGGTCCTCTCTCGTCGATTGGCTCACCAACAACGTTGATGATTCTACCCAAAGTACCTCTACCAACTGGGACAGAGATTGGGGCACCAGTGTCGACAACAGTCTCACCTCTAACAAGACCTTCGGTACCATCCATGGCAATGGCTCTGACGGCATTCTCACCCAAGTGTTGGGCAACCTCAAGAACCAACTTGGTCTCACCTTGGTCAATGGTCAAGGCGTTAAGAATAGCTGGGAGCTCACCTTGCTCGAATTGCACGTCCACAACGGCACCAATAACAGCTCTATAGAAAACATGTTAGTATATGGATGAAGGTTATGGAACCCGCGCCCAAAATTTTTCGCAGCGAAAAAATGCCAAAAGCTGATTTGACGAGCGAGAACGGTTTCTTGGAGGGCCGAATCGGAGACACAGTGAACGCCACCAACACATTTCAAAGCGTGTGGCCAGTATCAAAACAGTAGCCTGGGCCGGTTGTGTAGAATAGATGGAACAATGAATTGTTTTGTTTTTTTTTCGCCTCTCATTGTAAAGCTCCGGGATCTTGGGGAAACTTCATCCACCACTTTCCGGCGACGTTCAGTCAACCTCAGTAGATACTGTCGACTCCCCAAGCACGCTGTATGTTTTGCTTGGACGTCCTCTGTCACACATTGGCATTTGTAAAGTCACTTACCTGATCTTACCGGTGGCTGGAGCAGCAGTGGCCAAGCTACGCTTGAGAGCCAGGTTTGCTCTGGCAGCCTTCAAGGTGGCCCTTGAAGTGGTAGAAAATAATCTAGCAACCATCTTTACTGACAACGTTAATTGAGTTGATCGATAGTATGATAAAACTCTAGCTAACGCTTTTCCGAACAAAAAAGTAAAATAACAAAACCTTTTAAGACGTAGGAAAGAGAACGAAAACTCGACAACACACTCTATTCCTCCAATCCAAGTTTCCTCTGGTTGGACAATTTTCGTCCCGCCAGTTTCTGCCATCCCAGTACGGGCGCGGTGGGCGCGACCTTATTGGCCAGTGCGCGGCCGGGTAATATTTTTAAGGGGGGCAGCTGGCTTTCACTCGGCGAGATCTGCCACACCGAAAATCTCCTCGAATTGCGGTCCAATTAATGAGCTTTGATGGTTTGGAGCCAACAATTGCTATCCGTCGTCCCATTGAACGCAACTTCTACGTCAGTGTGCCCTTTAATTGCACCTACAACCATACAACTTAGCTTTATTTCCCCTCCCCAGATCTGAAAATTACTTGTCCTCGCACAGCCTGAAAAATTCAGAAAAAACTTGCTCTGTAGTTTTCTAAAGCTTTTCCATATACAAGAAGTTTATCGGCAACGATGGTCTGTTTGATGAGGAAAAGGGGGGCACTCCCCAATCCTTTTTCTCACTCCCGCACATGCGCGCGCTTGCGTAAGCGCCGATAACCTCCAAACGCCAATCAAAGCGCCTGTGGCAGACACGTACACGTCTTCTTTTCTGTCATAATACAAAAAAAAAAAAAAATTAGCTCGGATTATAAGACGATATCGGCTTTAAAAACACTCTATGGAAAAAAATGGAAGCACATTCACGTGCAAGGATGTTCATCCCTTCACCCCCAAAACCTTATCGAGAATCCCGTTGCACAGATATTGATCTAGTTTCGTGGCCTCGGAATCCGTATAGAGCGTGCTGGCTCGCGCAATCCGATTTTGCTCCTCCACCAGCGCACTCGACGTCAATTGCTTCTCAAAACATTTCAAGCACAACGTCGTCTTGCCGTATCTCGGGTTTCTGCTCCTCTTGCGTCTCATCTTGCTCAACAATTTCAGTTTCGACTCCATCTCGTTCAACATCTGCGCTTCGGGTCCTGTCGCTGTGGTTGCAGTTTCGCTCTTCTTGGCCAGTCTCCTCGACTTTCGCACACCGCCTGTAGATTCCGACGACGTTGAATCGTCGTCTGCACTTGCAGGTCTCTTCTTGCTGGCTTCCTCGATGATCCGAACAAACTCAGACTCAATGTCTTTGAATTGAGGCTCTTGCACCACTTTCGGACTCTGGTTCGGGGTAGGTAGCACCGATTCCTCATATTCATCATCCTCGTCTGCTCTGCGAATCTGAGCAGACATCTCGAGCTCCAGATCTCTCAGGAAGTCAATTTCCACCCACTTGAAGTTCACAAAAGACTTGCATTCAGTGCAAATGCATTCGTCAAGATCATCGCTCTCGGTCGATTTCCTGCTCATCTTGGTCGACTGACGCAGCACCCTTTGGTCCTCGGAATCTTGCAATTGCTTTCTTCTTTCCTCCAAAACTGCTCTGTAGTCTTTGGTGCGTAGTTTTTGTAAAAACTGCACCAGATCTTCACTGCTCAAACTCAAATTGAAGTTGCGTATCTCAGAACAGTAGTCGCCAAACGCTGTCCTTATCATATTCGATACTTCAACCTCAGAAAACACACCGGGACGTACCACCTGCGGTATGGTACGTAGAAGAAAATCGTCCAGAATGTTCTTCAAAAGCCGGTAATGATTAAAAACATTCTCTTTCTTCACCAACCTGTACTCCTCGATCGACTGCTGACCAAAAGTAAGCCAGTATGGCATCGTGAAGTTGACTGCTTCGTTCACATTGAACCCGCAATTGAATCCAGCATGGTATACTTTCGGAAAGGTTATCACAAACTCGTTGGCTTCTTGTTCAACGTGATAGATCTTGATCTTCTTGTTCAGCTTCTGTCTCACCAGACTGGCGATTTTGTCTGGAGAGAGCAATGAAACCAGCTGATGGAGCAAGTCGGGCTGTTTGGTGAAATAGTCAGGACAAACATCGTGACAAACAGCCTCGAACAGGTCGCAATACTGTGCAGGGATCCCGTACCACGTCTTGGTGGCTCCAAAATGACAGTAGTTTGCGCTCAACGTGTAATGATCCTCCTTATGCCAGCAAAAGGTGGAGAATAGCGACCCAATGTAGAGCCAAGGAACCGTCATTCCAGAGATCTGCTCTCTGTTCTCATCTTTGATGTAGTTGAGCAGGGAACCTTCTGCAAACGGCAAATTTGTGAGGTTGAAGGGGTGCTCCAAATACTCTTTGCAAGCTTCCTGGTCAACGTTTGAATTTCCCGCCGTCGGGAATCCAGAAACCTCGTCGGGCTCCTCGTTGTGTATGTCTGCACCGTAACGGACCTGCACCTGCTGGTCCTCGTCGTCCTCCTCGGTGTTGACGAGCCGCCAAAACTCGTTTTCAATGGTGGTATTTGATGGGTTCATGTTGCCGTTGAGATGTTTCCGGCAAAAGGATTCTTTGAATTTCTGGCAGTCAGCAGCAAACTCGCGGATTGTGAACAACGAGTCGAAGTCCTCTTCAAATCCGTAGTCTCCATTAGACCCTTTGAGACACTCGTCGCAGAACCAGTCGTTTTTCGGAACGCTCTTCAATGGCGGCGAAAGACACTTCATGTGGTAATTTTTGTCGCAGTCGTCGCAGATGAGGATGCGATGAGGCTCGTCTTTGGACCCGCAGACCTCGCAGCCGGTGTTGTTGCTTTTCTTTTTGGTATCGAATTGCTCAAAATCAAACGACTTTTGCCGTTTCTTTGCACTTTCCTCCGGATCGTTTTTTTCCTCGTCAAGATGTCTTTTAAGATACGAGGAGTACTTGCAGAAGTTCCGGTACAAGTCTTCGTCGGCAAACATTCCAGAATACTTTTCTGGGGTCCCCTCAGTGTAGAGATCGTACAGGTGGGTCCTTTTTGCCCTCTTCTCAAAACTCTGGATATCGGTGTAATAGAGCTTGACAAACCCGTTTTCAACCTGCTTCTGGCCCTTCATTCTCAGATAGTTGTTGAACCCATTAAGCCAAAATTGGCGTGACCGGTTTGTGAGACTCAGTTCGCTCAAGTTCTGCAGTCGAGTGTGGAATCGGAACTTGTCTGGATTGAGACTGAACGGAGGTTGCCAGTTTTTTGGCGGTTTCACCTTGAGAATCCCAAACTCCGCACCCATTCTGGTGATTTCTGGTGAGCTTAGGTATCTGATTGGGTTGGCAAACTCCTCTTTCGAAGGATAGAGCGTGGGAGCCTCTATGGTGTGTAACATTGTGCTTTGTAATTCGGAAGGCGGAGAAAAAGAACACACAACACTTGTTCTGACGTTGTCTGTGGCGTGTTTTTCAGACCGGGACGGTGACCAACATATACAGTTTGGGCTTGTTTGCTTTGTCTTGTTCCGGGTGCAACAAAAAGGCTATTTGTTAATTCGGCATCTGAATGTTTTTTTAGCTAACTGACAGCTGCTGGTGGAGCTCAGAATGTAGCCACACCTCACACCAGTGCCTTTGTTTTTTTTTCCTTCTCCTGGAATATTAGATGCG
>PPHT02000005.1:220275-237858 GCA_003705115.2 Ogataea henricii
AAAAAAAAAAAAAAAAAAAAATATAGATGTACACTCTATCAAGTTTGACACAGGATGAACAACACATCCCTCATGCCACACTATGTCGGAGCCTGCCGTGGACATTGACAACGACAAGTTCCAGAAGAAGTCGAGGCGCAGCCAGCACTGGCGACAGCACGTGAGCGGGGCATACCAGCGACTCAGGCTCAGAGTTCTCAGACGAGACAGAAAGGCTCTTGTGGCGGTGGCTGTGGTGGTTGTTGCGACTGTGGCGACTCTACACTGGCTCTTCATGAGTCAGGGAAGCTCCGTTCCCGTCTCGGGCAACAGACGTGTGCGCAACTACTTTGACGACTCCAAGAAAGACTACCACGACTATATCAATAGCAAGCTCGCTGGCAACCACGA
This sequence comes from Ogataea henricii, assembly GCA_003705115.2. Taxonomy (NCBI): domain Eukaryota; kingdom Fungi; phylum Ascomycota; class Pichiomycetes; order Pichiales; family Pichiaceae; genus Ogataea; species Ogataea henricii. The sequence continues at coordinate 220,666 of PPHT02000005.1, forward strand.
AAACATTGGCTTTGGACTTGCATCGCGCAAAGCAAGAAAACAGAAAAAGACAGGGTTGCCGCCTTCGCCTGCGAATCCTGGGATTTTTGCTGACGAAGAGGCGGCGGACCAAGGCCCACGACAGCTCACGAAAGCAAAGACAACGAAAGGATGGCTCAGCAAGCCCAAGCGCAAAATATACCTGATTCTGGGCCATTCGCCGGAGGTTGGGATCAAGCACCAAAAGTCAAAGGAGTACTGGCTGATGGAGAAGCTGTCGGTGCTCAACAAGAAACACTACTGCGAAAAACACGGGTACGAGCTCATCGTGGTGAACTCCCTGGCAGACGACGTTGGACTCTATCAGAAGCGGTACCAACACGAGTTCCGTCAAGGATGGGAGAAGTTTGACATTCTGCGCAAACTGATGAAGCAAACCACGTCGAAAGACGCCGACGAGTACGACGAGTGGTTCTGGTATCTGGACATCCACACGCTCATCATGGAGCCGCAGTTTTCTTTGGAAGAGGTGGTGTTCAAGAATCTTGACTACCTGCATAGAGACATGAAGTACTTCAACCCAAACAGTCTGGTGGTGGACGAGGACCTCAGCCATTACACTGTGGGCTCCTCGCTGAAGGAAACGATAGACATCAACTCTGTGGACCTGATTCTGACCCAGGACTGCAAAGGCATCAACCTGAACTCGTTCTTGATGAAGAAGTCCGACTGGTCGAATCTGCTGCTGGACGTGATATGGGACCCCGTTTTCTACAAGCAAATGCACCTGCGGTGGGTGAAGAATGGCAACGAGAAGAAATATGGGTTCCGTCTCAGCACCGACGAGTACGACTCCAACTCCTACAACAACGACGTCGAGGAGAAGAACTGTCTGGAGTATCTGTTCAACACGCAGTCGTGGATACGATCCAAGATCGGGTTCATGCCGATCAAAGCGTTCAATGCGCTGTCCAAAGACTTTTGCATCGACGACCCAGAAGACAGCGACGAGGATCTGGACTTGCTGTTGAACCCGGACGCAGACGAGACGGCCGATGGGTCGAAGAAATCCAAGGCCAGCTTGCTCAACGGGCAGAAATTCCATTATCTTCCTGAAGAGAGAGATTTCTTGGTCAACTACATGAACTGCGAGAAGTTCCACTCCTGCTGGGACAGGTTCCAGGAGTACAGCGACATCTACGAGGATCTCCACAAGAGTTGGCTCACGAGACTGTTATTCTTCCTATAGACTAATGGATGTACGTAAACTACTGAATTCGCCTGCCCGTGTACGGGTGTGTTGAAGCCACTAATAAAAAAAAAAAAAAAAAATCTGGTTGACGGACGGACGCCAAAAAAAAAGGTACGCCAAAATTAGCATTGCAAACCCACCTACCAGAGAACGTGTTTGTTCCCTAATCCAGCCACTGAAAGTCCACAGATTTGTCCAACCAAAATGGCTGCATTTTCGTCAAGCTTCATGAACTACACGCGGATCGCGTTCTACACCGTGGTGTCGTACCTTTTGTTCACCGATCCGAAATCCGTTCTCGAGTACAAGGGAGTCGTGATCCTCGCCAGCTCGATGCATCTTCCGATTCTACTGGTGATCGAGGGGTCGCCCGTGTACGGATGCATTGCTCTGCTGCTTGCGGTGCTGACTTTGAGCGACCTGGTGCCGCTCCTGGACGGCAATTTGGGGTACTTTGAGGCGGTCGTGCCCACAAGACTGCTGTGCTACTTCGGGCTGGCATTGTACTGTTACTTTGGATCGAACGTGCTTTTGTGCAACTCTCTTTCGTTCTGTTTCTGTTTCATGGAGATCTGGTTCTCGATTCTCATTTTCAGCGGTCTACGGGACGAAAAAATGGCGAAGCTGAGGGCCGAGGAGCAGAAAGCCCTGGATCTCAAGGCCAAGTTCGAGCGTGGAGAACTTACCGAGCAGGAGGCTGAGGCCGTTTCCAGAGAGATGGAAAACGCCGAAATCCAAAAAATCATGAGCGAGTTCCAGTAACTGCATATAGAAATATATTTGCGCAATGCGCCATCTCATTTCTTCTTTCCGAGACCAGCAGCGATGTTGGTGGCCTCTTCCACGGCACGACTGATACCGCTTCTGACTCCTTTGTCCTCCATCACGAGAAGACCTCCAATTGTGCACCCGCCGGGAGTACACGCGCCGAGCTTGAGGGCTCCCGGGTGCTCGCCGGTTTCCATCACCATGCGAGCAGCTCCTTCCATCACTTTGGCAGCACAGTCTTTGGCCACGGCAGCAGGAATACCCATTCTGATACCTCCTTCAAGCAGTGCCTCCATCATCACCATGGCGAAAGCGGTTCCGGAACCGACAAGAGCAGTGGCAGCGTCCTGGTTACGTTCAGGCAGCTTGATGGCAAGACCGGCGCCGCCAATGATGTCCATCACCAGTTTCTCGTCAGCCTCACACTCTTCAGTGAGAGAAACAACGGCCATTCCGCAACCGTACTTGGCCGGAGTGTTGGTCATGACTCTGGCGACTCTGTTGGCGCTTGGCGACCAGATCTTGAGTTGCTCGAGCGACCATCCGGCCAACAGCGAGATCACCAGCTGGTTTCCGCTCACGGCATCTTGCACTTCTGAGTACACTTTTTCGCACAGGAACGGTTTGCAGCCGAGAATGAGCACCGAGGCTTGCTTGACGGCACTCGAGTTGGCCTCCTTGCCGTACGCCACCTCGATCCGGTCGCCGTACGTTTCCTTGAGCTTGTTTGCCGACTTGGCAGAACCGGTACAGCAGATGATCTTGGCTGGGAATGGGCTGAACGGCTTGTTGAACATCGCCGAGAGCACGGCAGTGCCCATTGTTCCGCACCCGAGAATCGTGAGTGTGTAGTCTTGTGGAAGGGACATTGTGTAATGTGGTGGGGTGGGGTGGGATGAGAAGGATGGGAGGAAGGAGGAGAGACCGTTTTGTTGTAGATTTGTTCAAGTGATTTTATTTTTCAAGTTGAAAAAAGAAAAAAAAAAAATTCTGATACCGCGACGGATACGGAAACGGGGAAGGATACCGGATTCAGCGATAACAGGCTCGGCTGCGCTTTCCGTTAATGGGGAATGGCTAACGAATGACGAGCGAAGCGAGTCTTGAGTAGCGTCTGGCCAACGCTACACCCCGTTGCTCGAGTAACTTTTGATCACGGGTGTTCAGCCTGTCTGTCTCTGCACCGGCTGGACTCTTTTCACCGTTTTGCTCGTCATTTGCTCGGTTCCCTTGGTGTAGAGATGTTTTGCCTTCCCTCCGCGTGAGACAAAATGTTTGCCCTGTGTTTTTTTGTAAACTAGAAAAACCAATACACTAATTTTAAATTCTCTTGTTGCAACTACAAACCTGACGGCACCAACCTTCTCTTTCCAACCACTTGAAACTGCCCTCGGCTGTTTTTTTTCCCCTTTAGCGTGTGTCTGCATCCAATCAAAATGACAGGATTGTATCTCAGGTCCACGATTAGCTCGCTCAGAGAGTATCTGACGCCGATCTCACACAAATCCACCTTCACGGAGACGGGAACAATCACACCAGAGGAGTTTGTTATGGCAGGCGATTACCTTGTTTACAAGTTCCCAACGTGGCAGTGGTCTCCTGCTCCGGAATCCAAAAGAAGAGATTTTTTGCCTCCAGATAAGCAATTCTTGGTGACGAGACACGTTCCGTCATATGTTCGTGCCGCAGACTATGAGGACGCAGAGGCCACGACCGGAAGTGGCGCTGGCGACAGCAACTGCGGCGAGTCGAACGACGGCGACGAAGACGAAGTGGACGAAGACGGATGGACAAACACGCACGTGACCAGAAAGAAGAGTCACCATTGCAGCAAAGAAGAGGAACGTCGGCATTCAATCAAGTATGTGTCAATGACAGAGAGTGGGATTTCCAACCCGGATGAACAGGTTCCTGAACACGTTGGCGAGGACGAGATCAATGACATTGATGAACTCATCGATGAAAACGCCGAGGAGGTGCCGCGGTCTGCTCAAAACATAGACCAGGATGAGATTGTGAATGACCCAAACAAGAGAAGCTTCGACTTGTACATCACGTACTCCACTTCGTACCGGGTCCCGAAGATGTACCTGGTTGGGTTTGACGCGAACGGGGTTCCGCTGTCGCCGGACGAGATGTTTGAGGACATTGCCAGCGATTATAGGCAGAAGACGGTCACCATCGAAAAGGCGCCATTTTTGTCTAATACCACCTCTGTTTCGATCCACCCGTGTCGCCATGCAAACGTGATGCGTGTTCTAATGAAACGAGCCATGAGTGCTGCGCATGCAAAGAGGCTCAAGGACAAGGACCTTGTGACTGGGGTTGCCAAGCTGGGACTGGCAGACAGCAAGAACGGTGCTGCTCCAGAAGAGGATGATTGGGAGACTGTGGAACAGTCCCAGGATGAAGGCGTGGTCCGCGTGGACCAGTATTTGATTATTTTCCTCAAGTTTATCGCGAGCGTGACTCCTGGAATTGAGTATGACTATACGATGGATGCGCTCTGAGGAGTGGGTTGGGTATTTTGGTATGGAATTGATATTTTACTTTTATTGCGAGCAATGACGAGCCACGCGAGCGATGCGAGTCTCGCGAGTACGTAACGAGCGAAGTAGTTGTGCGAAAGAGCCACGATCGAAACACGCTGATCGCCAACGAGTGACGACTACAAGCAAAGGCTCGTCACTGAAGACTGACTCGCTTCGCCCGTCGTCATGAGTAGCTCGTGGTTTCATCCACCTGTCTCCAAATCTTGACACTCTTATCAACACCCCCCGTGACTAGTCTCAACCCGCTGTTATCGAACTGCGAACAGAGAACACCCGTTTCTCCAGCCAAAGAGCCGGGAACAGCCACGTTCAGCCCACTCTGGAAGATGTCACCATTCTCCCAGTCCCAGAAACCATACATTCCATTGTCACACCCAACAAACATCACACCGTCGGTGTTGGTGGAGATCGTGTTGATGATGATGTTTCCTTCTGCGAGCTTGTCGTTCTTCAGCGACTCCATTTCCTGGAGGTATTCGCACTCGGGGAACCCAAATTTGCGCAATCCATCTGAAGACCCAGAAACCATCTGTGTTTGATCCTCGTTGAGCGCGAACGCTCGCACGGACTTCGAGTGATACGTCAACGTTTTCATACACTTCCCCGCGACAAGGTCCCACGTTTTCACTGTCGAGTCCATCGAAGAACTCACAATCTGTGGATCTGTGGCCCTGCATTTTACCTGGTTCACAGTGCTCTTGTGGCCTGTCAAAGTATGAACGGGCAGTTTGGTACGGATATCCCAAACACGCACAGAGGAGTCACGGCCTGCCGTCACTATCAGATCAAGAGTTGGGTGCAGGTCAATTGAATACACCGAACTGAGGTGTCCATGGTAATCTCTAACGACTCTGTTTTTCTCCAGATCCCAACATTTGACCGTCTTGTCTTCAGAACAACTGAACATGTACGGGTGTCTATCAGAAATGACAATTCCTCTAACTGCCATGATATGACCCGTCAACGTTAAGTCGAGCCGCGATGAGGCCAGATTCCATATCTTGATGGTGCTATCTGCTGCTCCAGTAGCAAAGAACTTGTTGAGTGGATCGAATCCAAGCGAACACACTTGACCTGTGTGGCCCAGCAACACTTTGTGCAACTTCCAGTTGCTGTGATAGACGTTCTTTTTGTGCTGAGCTCCAGCAAAGCGGGGAACAAGCGATTGGTTGGCGAACGCATCTTCTCCAAGCTTGTTGTTGTTGGTGTAAATGGAGAGCGAATTGCTTTGCGGTGCTAGAGTCGGGTCGGTATTTTCGTCCAATTGCTGTTTCTCGCGCAATCTATCAAGGAGCGTTTTCGGTTTAGTGTTGCCGACTTTTTCTTCTAGATGTCTGGGCAATAGTCTGTACTCGTCGGCGAACTCGCTGTGGACTATAGATCTGAGATAAGCGTTACTGCTTTTTTCGTCGTGGAGACTGGTGTTTAGCGGCTCGTTAAACCAGCTTTTTCGAAGACGCTGGATCTCTGCGTAGGAATCATTTGCCATGGCGGGGAGTCGGGGGTGGTGGTAAGCAAGAATAATGTGTAAAGTGACATGTTCAAGTTGAATATTTTTTTTTTGTTCTTTGTTCAGTAGTTGAAATTTTTTTTTTTTTTTTTATTTTCTGAATAAATTTTTTTTTTTTTTTTTTTTAACAAAAAATATTTCACTACTCTCCTCCATTGATTTCTAATCAAAATCTTTCAAACATTGCCCCAACATGTCGCAGAACGAAGAAATCGACGACGCAGCCCAGTACATCAGCGTCCAGGAGGTCGCTGAGGTCGTGGAAGACGACCAAAATGAGCCAGAAATGGACGAGTACGCAGACGAAATGGATGAGGACGTGGACGAAGAAGCGGGAGAAGATCAAGACCAGATCGAACTCGATCTCAGCAACAACTCCCAAGGTTACTTCGATACCCACGAGGACTCGATCTTCACAATTGCCACCCATCCTACCCTGCCGCTCGCCGTCTCTGGCGGTGGAGACAACGTCGCATACATCTGGACCACACATACAACGCCAGCAAAACTTGTGGCCAAGCTCGAAGGCCACACCGAGTCGGTCATTGCTGCCGGGTTTTCTCCCGATGGATCCTACGTTGTGACGGGAGACATGACCGGAAAAGTGCTTGTCCACGCGGCTTCGAAGAAATTCCAGGTTTGGACTTTACACGGATCGTTGGAGGACGTTGAGGAAGTTTCGTGGCTCAAAGTGCATCCAAGACAGAACGTTTTCGCTTTCGGAGCGCTTGATGGGTCTGTTTGGGTTTACCAGATCGAGCCTACGCTCGAGGTGATTTTCAGTGGATTTTCGCACTCGCTTGAATGCACAAACGGTCTCTTTGTGGGCGTCGACAACCTCGACGAGTTGAAACTGGTCACCACCTCTGAGGACGGCTCCATCATCGGCTGGAATTGTTTCATGGGCACCCAGGATTACAAGATCGATTCTCATAACGGTCTCAAGGGTCTTGTGACGCCGTGGGTGTCGATTGCCAGCGATCCAAACTCCAGGGCTCTTGCTGTCGGTTCGAGAGACTCGCAGGTGGTGATTATGAACGCAGAAACAGGAGCGATCCTGACCGGTTTCAAAGCTCTCGAACTCAGAGAGGACCAGGACATTTTCGACGCGTCGATCGAGTCGATCAGCTGGTGCAGCGTCGCCAGTCTCAACATGGTCGCTCTCGGTCTTGTGTCTGGCGATCTGTTTGTGTTTGACACCAAGACCTGGAAAATCAGAAAGAACATCAGAGCCCCTGATGCACTCACAAAACTCTTTTTCCTCAAAGACACTCCGTTGCTTCTCGGCTCGTCCATGGACGGCAAAGTGTACAAATGGGACGCCAGAACAGGAGAATTGCTCCACTCGTTTGTGGGCCACCATCTCGGTGTTCTTGACTTCAGTGTCGACCACGCCGGTCGCCTTGTGACTGCCGGTGACGAAGGCGTTTCTTTGGTGTTCAATATATAACTCGCTTTGCTCAAGCAACAAACGTATATGCAAAAACTAATCATTTCTTAAGCTTCTCCTCCACTATTCTCTCCACCAACTTGTACAAAGGTGACTCCTTATTATGCGTCTGGCTCTCCAGGTTCAATTCCACCTGTCTTGCGATCAACTTACCGGTGAGATCCACCTCAATGTTGACCAAATCCCCGACGGCTTTCAGTGGCATAATCACTTTCTGCTGCGTGTACGCCACCATCATGATCTTGAAGGTTGCCTTATCGTGGTTGACGTCAACCACCGTCAAACTCGTTCCGTCCACAGCCACGAATCCCTTGTGAACGATGTAGTTGATGAACTCCGGGTCCCTGAGCTCGAACTCAAACACAATCGCGTTCCCGTCGGGCTTGCGACTCACAATCCGCGCCACTGTGTCGACATGTCCTTGCACAACATGTCCTCCAAGCCGAACATCAGCAGTCACAGCCCGTTCCAAGTTGACTTTTGACCCATTTTTCAGCGAGCCCAGGTTTGTCTTGCGCAACGTTTCTTGTGAAATGCCCACTTTGAACGAATCCGTGTCGAATTCCGTCACGGTGAGACAAGTTCCGTTGATGGCAATCGAATCGCCAAGATGACAGTCGCCCAGAATCCCCGCTGCGTCCTTCACCGTCACCGAAACCCCGTTCCCGCCAGAGTCCGACTGGTCCAGTGCGTTGTAGGCTGAAACCTCGCCGATTGTCTCGACAATTCCCGTAAACATGTCGATGGTTAGTGAGGATCAACAAAGGCCAATCGACGGTGGTTTGGGTGATTTTTTTTTTTTTATTTTTCATGTAGCCTGGAGAAATAAAATAGTCATAACTTTGGCGCGCGGCGGCGACAGTCCACGTGATGCAAGCCACGTGACTCTTATCACGCTGCCCACTTTTTTTTTCTCTCTAATCCCACTTCCAGCCAGGGCTTCTATCCTGCAGATAGAAATTTCTGTGGGCTTCTCTAGCGGGGGCGAAATAAAAAAAAAAAAAAAAAGTTCAGACATTCTCGTACACATTTAAAACCAGGCTTTGCCGCACGTTCCAGCCCACTTCAAATGTACAGTGTTCAATCATCAACCTAGACCGTTAGCACCTCCATATGGACGGTGTTTCCGGGCTAGGAGCTCGGGACTTATTTATCTCCACGGGTGTCTATCAAGATGGCAGCAGTGGTAAAGTGTTCCGAAAAGCGACTGCGGGTCTGCAGAGGGTGGCCAAGACACTGTTGGTTGTCCTTTGACGATCCACCACATGTAAAAAAAAAAAAATCTAGATTTTCCCGGGACCCCAGCGCGCACAGCACGCACGCCCTGCGGTTTGAAGTAGCTACTCCCCCGTACGTTTTTTTTTTCTTGCTGTCGCATCGCGCTGCTCATCGACCGCCTGATCCTCGGCGGATCCGGTCTTCGGCCTGCGCGCGCACAATTGTTTACAGGCAGCCTGTTACAATAGCGATTTGGAGCAGATGCGGTCCTGCAGAGCCACTCATGAAACTGGGGGATCCAGCCCCTCAGAAACCCTTTGAAGGCTCTGCGGAGTCTGCGCAGCTCTGCGTAGCTCTGCGCAGCTCTGCGGTGGGCTCCTGCGGCTGCTGCTGCTATCCCTGTTGCCGCCTCCCGGTGTCTTGTGGCGCCGCAGTACGTCGCGCCCCCATTCTGATACTGATCTGACACTGCTCAGTCTCACTCACGCGGCCCGCCAACTCAGGCAGGCACACCGCACCTGTGAGCTCCTCCAGATCACCCCAGATTTTGCTACACTGCCCATCCCTGTTACAGCCCGTGTTTGGGCTTTGCCAAAGTGACCTGCGGAAGCCGGCTTTTCTTGTTGTGCCTTGGGGGAAATTTTCTTTTGTGGGAGAGAAGAAAAAAAAAAAAAATTTTGTAGCGGCTTGAAAAGTAAAAAGAGCCAACGGTTTTTTTTTTAAGAGTGACTTGTTCTGTTCTTGCTCCAGTTTCTCTCTTCGGTACCTGTTGATTCCTGATTCTGGTAGCAACGCCAGAGCCAGACAAGTCGCCTGTTGCTGTTTCTGCTGCTTTCTGTGGCTTGACTCATATAACGGGTCTTTCGAGCAGCTTCCGGCCTTGAATTCTTTGGTGTCCCCCTTGGTTTTTCACATGAGCGACCACATCCACAGATCTAGCTCAAACGCGAGCGTCAGTGGTCTCGGGCTTGGCTCACGTCCCCGCAAAGACAGCAGGCTTAGGCCCAAGTCACGCTCGAGCTCCCGGTCCAGTCTGGCCAGCGACAGCGACAGTTACAGTGAGACTGCCGCGAAAAACACCACCAACCCTTTTCTAAGAAGGATCAATAGATGGAAAAGACACCGTTACGTTAGAATTGGTATCCCCATGCTCTACTTGCTCACTTTCATGATGGTTCTGAACTCGTTCCGTCCGGAAGAAACCGTCTACTCTTCCCCAGAATCGCACGACACAGACTCACTCTGGGGCTCTTTGCGAAGGTCGTTGTCGCGCAGCACAGGCAGACCCGACGCCAAAAACGAACTTTTGGAAGAAAACAAGGCCTCCGAAGGCCAAATCTTGGAGTTTCCTTACACCGCAGACGTGGCTGTGCTCCCCAATGCCCCATACAAGCACGCCAGAGAAACCTCTGACCTCAGATCTACATATATCATATACTACGAGGCCATCCGACAGCATCTCGAGCATTTGCTTGAAAATCCAAAGGCGCCGTTACCCGAGTTTGACTTCCATTGGAAAGATTGGATCGATATGAGAGACCTCTTGCCTCTTCTTGACCAAAAACCAAACTGTTTTGTGGCTGGAGTTCTAGGTTCGAACGTGAGAACTCCATGGCCAGGTTGCATTGATTCCAACTCCAAAAACGAACAAGACATGCATTTCTACTTTGCCGAACCGGCCAAAGATTACGAGTCCGAGTATAGACTCAATTTGCGCGCAAAAACATACCTCTACACAGTGGCCCCGAATCCAAACAAACTTGTCTTTTTGGCAGGCGATCTTGCATTTGTCGTGAAAGTTTCTGAAAAGAAAGACATTGTCAAGTCAGGAATGTTGGAAAGTTACATCAAATCCAAGATGACCAGGCAAAATGTGCCGTATTTGCATGTGATTGCATCACCGATTTCTTCTTTGGATTCGCTTCTTGACATCAGTCGCATCATGAGTCGAGATTTGGTTGACGCAACCACACAAGGAGTGAACGACACAGAACTCACATTGGAGGATTTCGAGTTTCCTCTAAACAAAAAAAGATCCAAAGCTGCACAACAGGCTCAGCAAGCTGGAGAGAAATATTTCAACCACGTTCTTTTGCGTGAAAAGGACGGATCGGTCAGCGAAAGACCGTACGATTGGAGGTTCTTCAACAACTTGATTGTGGACGAGTTTGACAAACGGAGCACGTGGCACCAATTGATCAGAGGCTGGTTACATTTTTCATCCGATTTGGGAATCAATTCGTGGTTATCGCAGGAGGCTCTTTTAGGATGGCATAGAAATGGTTTGCTCAGCCCTTGGGAAGACACCGTTCATTTTGAGATTCCTGCCAAAGACATGATGAGAATTGCCGACTCTTTCAATGGTTCTCTAGTTATCCAAGATCCGGTCGACGGTACCGGGCTTTTCTACATCGACGTTCATCCGTTCTACATGGAACGTGCCCGCGACAATAACGGTAACGCGTCACCTGAGTCGGTGGATCTGAAGTTTATCGACGTGCGCACAGGCATCTACCTGGAAGTGACTGGTCTCGTTATGAGCAGAGACGGTTTGAGCATTCCTGATAACGCGATGGAGATGTTTGTAAACGAGGGCAACATTTTGAGGGATCTGAAAGAGGATCGCACCGTTGATGGTTCGAAAAAGAAGATTGTCAATTCGGGAACCGGGTTTTTCTACCACATTGATCAACTCACTCCTCTTCGCAAAACGCTTTTCGAAGGTCGTTTGGCCAACGTTCCGAACCGGTTTATTTCGATTCTGGACATGTTGTACAAGGACATCCTCAACATCAAGGAGTTTTTCAACCACAAGTTTGTGGATCATTTGAGACTGTGGGTGGATAGTGACAAATGTCAGTATGTTCCGATGGAAGACATTGAATACTTCCGAAGGGGGGGATCCAACTTCATTGGAGCATGCCACGACCACAAGATTTGGAAGGAGTACAACAGCACCAAGTCTGCTACTCTTTTCAAGCTGTTGGAGGCCGATAATGGTTACAACATGGTTCTCAGCTCCATTGATGAACTGCCTTTGCTATACGACGATTACTGGATCACTAAACGCCAAAAGGTCCTCAATCTTTTGTACAATATCCCATTGAGTTCTGACGACATTCTGGCTTGAGTGAGCAGAAGACGGCAGCGCAATTAAGTTTGAGCATCTGTATAATTTTTTACTAGTCAATTCCCTCGTTTCTAAACTAGATCCATAAAAAATAAAAAAGTTTTCTTCAGGCTGTGCAAGACATGTGAGCTTATTCGGTTACCCCACGAAAATTGCATAAACCCACATCAACGGCGATTTCCTGGGAAATAGTAGTCAATGGGTACTTTGCTCTGTTTCTGTTGGTTGTTACTTGCTGGAAACTGAAAGTTCGGAATTCGGTCTTGCTTCGTGTTGAGTTGATCAGTTGTTTTCATCCATTTCCTCAAAGGATCTATAAAAACTCCGGTCGGTTTCTGCTGAGAAAATTGCTAGACAAACAACGCCACCTTTTTCTTGTTCAACTTGCTGCACATCAACCATACCACCCTTTCCAGACTCGATTTATGTCTGCTAACTCGATCCAACCAGCGGATTTGTCCAACAACGTATTGAAACACGACAAACATGTCATTGAACCCACAACAAGTGATCCTAGCGGGACACAGAGGATTCAAGGGAAAGTGTCCCGAAAACACCATTTTGGCATTTGACGAGGCCGTTTCTCACGGATGCACGGTGATCGAGACCGATCTACACGTGACGACGGACGGAGTCGTCATTCTGACTCACGACATCAACACTGCTCGTGTCTTTGGGAAAGAGTACGTTGTGACTCGAGTGCCGTACGAGCCGACTTTGGCCGAGCTTCGAACTGTGGCCGAGCCTCATTTGCCCCTTCCTCTTTTAACGGAGACGCTCGAGTGGTGTGTTCGGAAAAACAAGGAGCTTGAAGGGACGGACTCGAAACAACCGATCCGACTGATGCTCGATATCAAGCGGGACAATGACCCCAAACAAATTGCTGATCTTGTTCTAGATGCCTTGGAACAGACAGGCCTCGGCTTGGAGTACTGGGAGGACAAAATTATCTACGGGATCTGGAATGCCTCTTACTTCGATCCGAGAATGCAGCGTTTCGAGATCCTGCACATTGGGTTCGACGTTGAGCTTGCAATCGAGACTGCCAGGACCGTGCGCGAAAAGCTCGGTGGACACATCGACAGCATTTCGATGATCTCCATGAGCGTTTTTGTGCCGGAGATTGTTGAGCGGATCGTGTCCTTCTGTACTGAGGAGCGGCTGGGGCTCTGGCTGTGGACTCTCAACAGCCGGCGCGAACTGGAATATGCGCTTGAAGCGTGTCAGGTCTGCGAGCCTGGCAAAATTCATGTTGAAGGTGTGATTACGGATAATCCCGTTGCTTTGAGGACCCCTGTTCAGATTCAGTCGGAAGGGTTGGTGTACAAAGTTTCGTTTTTCTTCCGGAAACACATGTATTTGACCTTTTTATACATGTTGCACCGTGGCTACAACCTGAGCCCGGTATACCGTTTTCTTCAACGGATTGGATTTCTTTAGATATGGAGAGAAATTCGAAAAAAAAAAGTTAAAAAGTTGATTGTTTTTGTTTTGCTTTCGAAAAAAAAAAGGGGGGGGGGCAAAAAAAAAAGGGGGATTTTTTTTTTTTATATTTTTATTTTCTTTGTTTCAAATCCTCATTTGTAAGACTCAACCTTTCTTTACCCTATCAGACACTTTATACAATACACAATGGGACCTTTCATAACCATACTTCTGACACTCGTGGCAGCACAAAAATGCACTTGCGCCGACGTGTTATCCTTTTTTCCAAGCTTATTGGAACCCTTAATTAACGACAACAACGACAAACTCTTTCGCCCTACTTTGGAAATTAAAAACAGAACGCTCGTCTACTCAAACAACGGTTCCACCTATGACCCCCCTGGGAAGTTCCCAGTGCTTGAGTCGGATATGTTTCTTGATATGACCCAAAAACAGATCAAGTACCAGCAGCGTGATTACTTTTTGTTGAGACTCGGGAGCATTTCAAACAATCTTTGGGACACAGAGTTATATGAGAATTTTACGACACTAATAGACAACTCCCACTACTACAGCAATCTTGTCGGATACGTCATAGATGGAGACCTCAGTCTTCACAATCAACCTTTCTGCAAAGCAGCCATAAGAGACATGAAAAAGTACCTTGCTCGAAATAGAATGAGACCCGTTCCAATCGGACTCGTTCTTCCCGAGGAAGAGCCCCTCAACAGCACAACGCGTCAGTATCTCCAATGTAACATCACACAAACGTTGGATTTTTACTACACTCGGGGTAAAGTTGTGCTTGCCAACACTCCGGAGGATGGCCCCATTCAATGTCCGTCCAACATGAACATCTGCACAGACTCATTACCTCATACCCCGAGAGCCAGCCGGTGCGACTGCATCATGTCGGTTCTGAAATGTATAGTGAACCCGATGCATTCAGATAAGAAAATGAACGAGCTTGGAAGAATTTGCGAGACTGTGTATTGCGGTTCGATTGAAAATGACGTTGTGAATGGACGCTACGGCATCTTTGCTAGCTGTTCGAACCTTCAAAGACATTCAATAGCGCTGAATCTGTTTTACTCCTTCCATGGTAACCAGTTCGACTACTGTTATGCTGGTGGGCTAGGAAAAGTCATGGGATTCAATCATTCGATTGAAGACTATCAGATGTTATATGACTATAGCGGGAAGTCTTGCAGACAAGAGATTCTGGACGATTGGAACAAGTTTCTCATTGGCAGGTCAAGAAGACTGGTTGTTTACTCAGAGCTGGAGAAAGACCAGGTGGACGAAGACTTGGACAACGAAGTGGTCACCAGTCGGGCCATAGCACTCAAGTCACATGGGTTGTATATATACATGTTGTTACATGTGACTGTGGTATTTTTTCTTTTTTGACGAATAAGTTTGTTTGGAACAAGAACAAAAACGAGACATGCTTTGTACGTTCACTCCTTCTTAGGTCCCCATTTCACTCCCAAAAAGCCTCCTTCACTCTTACCTAACAGATTCATCTTTTTCTGGATAGTGGACACTTTTGGTGACCCCACCAAGTAAAATCTTTTTTCCCCTTTCACGTCCATCGAGACGTAAATCAGTTCTTGTTCGATAAAGTTCTCCTCGATGGCTTCCAGCTGAACAACAGCAATCTTGTAGTCACTCTCCACAAAGAATCTCATGAGCATGTGTTCCTTTCCATCTTTTGCAGTAAACTTCGTGGCTTGTATAGGTCTGTTTCTTGTCCATTTGTCGTCGGGAACTTGTCCATATGCTTTCAGTCTGATTTTTTTTCCATGTTCAATCTCTTCTTTCGAGTATCCCAAAAGAGTCAGCGCTTCTTCGTTCTTTTCAATCATGGAAACAACTCTGTTGAAGGTCGAAGTTTCTCCAGAAGGTGAGAACAGCTCCGTGAACACCAGATACAAAGAAACGGAAGATACTCCCAATGCACCAAGGACAATCACCGAGGACACCAGAAACTTCGAACCTCTTGCGAAAGATTGGAAGAACGACGTCTTCGGGCCTTTTGACCCGGCGGAAGAGCTACCTGATGTTGTGTTTTGCTGACTTGTCAAGCGGGTGGCGCAAAAACATCTTGTGAACGTTGGATTAACCCGTGTAAGCGGCCTCAAAGCCTGTGTTCTAGCTATTTGGATTGGTGCTCTGAAAGCCAAAGACATCATTGGTATTGAAGTTGTGTAATTCCAGCTTCAGTACTGACAGAAGGGCTGTGTCTATCTTTCGGGTGAGTATGGACACTCAAATTGACAAAATTGTAATTGTATTTTGAATAAAGCCACTCAGCTTGCCTTGCCGAGTCTCCGTTGACCGTTTCGACTCCATACTTTTGAGTGCGAGTGTTGAAATTTTTTTTTTCTCCATACATTTGACATTGTCAATGTAAGGTTGTTTTGTGAGAGAAGAAGAAGTGGAAAGCAGAGGCAGTAAATAAGAGATCCCATGAGTAGTAACGCATCTGTACAACGTGTGCAGTTGGAGCCAGCCTGCTAAAGATGAGGAGTTTCTCTCGGTCTGCAAACTTCGTCCGTCCCCTGGAGCATCACTATTAATTCTCCTGAGAATTTAATGTTGTAAGTCCCATATCCCACTCTCATGGTTTTAAAAGAGTGGAATGGCCATTCTTTTTGCATCCAAGCAATTCGGCATGAAGCATCACAGAGGGATTCCACTCCCGCATCACTTTCTCCAACCACCTATAAAATACGTCGAAAGAGCAAAATTCAATTACATCAGTACAACAACATTTCTCTGTAGTTAATGTCATTTTGAGCTAGACATGTTGGCGTTTGCTTCAAGTCAGTCGCTGCGAAGGGGCCCGTGGTGTAATGGTTATCACGTCATCTTCCGGAGGTGCATGGTTGCGGGTTCGAATCCCGCCGGGCTCTTAGCAGCTTTAATTTTTTTTGGATTTTTTCTGGCCAATTTTTTTTTATCGCATGTAGCCAGCCAAGTAAGTAAAGAAATAAATATATATTTCGAGAGAAAGCTAACCCCATTCATTAACCAATGTATGTGAAGGGTGACTACAGTTACCGACGTATTCCTAATAAAAGATTCCGATTTAAACCCGCGATACTCCTAATGACGTAAAAAGAACTCCATACCTATGAAAACAGGGGCACCCAATTGAGGTATCTGAACCACTTGGGCTCGACCAGCACGCAAGTTGCATCTGCGACTGTAGAAGGTGACTCGTTCGCACTGCCTGGAAGAGTCTGAACACGGCCCTGTATAACACATTTCCTGCCCTTCGTTTCTGTCACCTCTGCTATGAGCACCACATTTGTGTTTGGAGGAGCTTTCTCTTTGAAATCCACAGTCAGCCTTGCAGTAACTCCGCGACGAGATGGTAACTTAGGGAACCCACAAAAGCACAATCCTTCATCCAGAAGCGTAGATATCACACCGTTGTGGACTTTGCCATCGGTTCCCACCAAATTCTGGCCCAGGTGGGTAAAACTGTATAGCTTACCTTCCTGCTTATTGACAAAAACTATAGGGTCGACTGCAAGATGGTTTGGCGAATTGAGCAACCCTTGTCCCACATGATTGGCTCTGTGGGCCTCGGGTATCAATTGTGATGCCGTCAGCATTTGATAGGATTTGTCTGTAGCCAGTCGTTTGAACAAGACACTGTTTTGAATCCCGTCAAGAGCCTCTGCCGATGCTCTATCAGTGGTGAGGAGTTGATGTTTTGGAGTAGCGGGCCATGCTCTTCCAAATGCTGCATAGCCTATCCCAAAAGAAAGCGCTGTGAGGGATGACACCTTGGCAAACTTGAGAGCCTTGAAAGCAATGCCTTTAAACATTTTTGGGATGTTTCTGCTGATCACGGTTGAATCAATGGAGTGACGCTCGAGTACTTTGAAAGCTAAC